>CM075016.1:5666161-5687152 GCA_037576675.1 Pangasius sanitwongsei | reverse complement strand
TTTTTAATTTTTTTCCTGTTATCACTTTGTTTATAGCAGCTATAAACAGCCACTCCCTTACCCTAAAAATTTTTTATTGAATTTAATGTGACACCCCCCCCCCCCCCCCCCAAAAAAAAAAAAAAACACAGCATGTCCTCTTTCCTGAAGACTTTTCTTGTGGCAGAATCTGACTGTTACATATAAATAACATAAACATTCACTTAGAGAAAAAAATATCAAATATTACACTTTTTTTTGTTATATGACAATTTCTATAAAAAAAAAAAGTATTATTAGATTAACACTATGTGGAGAGTCAGTTCCTGTGAATTAGCTATTACTATAGAAATGAATGCGTTAATATAAAGCTGTGATTTGGATTACAGCCAGAACGATTGCCAGAACTGCTGTTGTAGAAAATGAATCAACACTTTCTGACCAAGCAGATTTAAGAATTCAACAGCACTGTGGTATAAATTCCCCTTGGGAACATGTTACAAAGTAAATGCATGACCCAAGAAGGATGCTCTTTGATATTTGTGTGACATTTTGTTTTCCTCTGTGGATCTGCTGTTGAGGCCCTTGTGAACATTCTGTGATCAGCATTGGTCACTAGAGGGCATCCTCACCATGCACGGGGGTGTGGCTCAGTAATTGGGACTGCAGTGTTGTTTTCCACCCAAGGTCACGATTCAGTCTTTATTCCCTACCACTGAATCATGTCAATTTTACAGCCCAGTGAGTATGATAAGATGTGCTGAAACATGACATTTGTTTTTATAGCTCCAGTGCTTTTGCAAGTTTATTTCTTAAGAAGTGCTGCGTTCCTCTGGCATTCCACCTCTGCTTCGGAGTCATTGATCTAATCTGGATATTGTCCCTCTGAGCCATAAAATCTGTGTACTGAGTGTGTGTGCAGAAAAAACCTCTCTACAAATACACTCCTAAAAAGGGATCTTCAGTGGCTGTTGTAAGTTTCTCCATAGGACCTAAGTATGTACTGATGGAAAAAACAGCAATGTGACATTTCCTTGAATAGAAAAGCTACAGCTTTAGGTTGAGTAAGTGTACAGAGAGTGTATAAACCCTATGATGAGCAAGAGAATTTGTGCAGCGTGCCAATCATACAAAAGGTCATACAGTGTACTCTTATGTCATGAGGTCCAGGTGGAAACGATGTCTAATCAGGTCATCTTTAAAAAGCCTGACAAAATGACACTCATTTTATTTCCTGTGCACACTATAACATCTTGCATGTCATGAGAATCAGAGAGACATAAACATGCGGGTTTGTCATGTTCCAGCATTTCGAGGTTTCAGCAGACAACAAGGACAAATCATCATCCAGGTTGTGCTCATCCTCTCCTGACTGTCACTGGCTACTAAACTTATCTGGAATAGGAGAGCTTCACAGCTGCACTCCTTTGAGAAAAAAAAAAAGATATAATTTAATATGACAATAGTATAGTATAGAATAGTGTAGTACAGTATAGTACAGTATAGTATAGTGTAGTACAGTACAGTACAGTATATTTTAGTACAGGACAGTATGATATAGTATAGTATGGTATGGTATACTGTCATATGGTTTAACAATATAATGTAATGTATTGTGGAATATTTCAGTATATTGTAGTACAGAATAGTACAGTGCACTACAGTATAGTATAGTATAGTACTGTACATTTAGGTATGATACATTTTTAATAACTATTATTTCAAACACTTGTCATGTATATGGTAATTCTGTGTTTAAAACAAAGCTTCAACAAATTATTATATATACTTATACCATTCATAATTAGTTTGATGTTAAAGCTATATTTTTACACAATTTAATTGAGAAGAGGGAATATAAATTTGGGTTCTGGCAATAGATGTTTATATAAATATGTATAGACATCTATCATATAAAACATCTATTATTTATTATATATAAGTAATAAATAATAGTAAACTTAAATTTTTATTAAATTTACAATAGAACGTGACAAAAATACTGTAGGTGTTTATATTAATTTGGGATTGATTTTTTGATAGAATTTTATTCTCGCATGTAGACTGAATGGATTTTTTTTCAGGATTTCAGGGTATTTACAATAAATATAATTGCTGTTGTACAAATATTCTAATTTAATTAATTATTTAATACAATGTATTGTGTTGAAATGCTTTATGTATTAAAAATGAATCAAGTTGACACCTTTGACCGTGTAGATGCTGCAGAATAAATACATTAAATGTTCATGGTAAATCTAGCAAAGTGTTTTTTCATCAAGAGAATTCAGAGAATTAATGGAGTTATGTACCAGAAGTGTAAAGCTGTGGAGGTTGATGTAAGATATTGAATGAATGCAGGATGACTACTGTTATTTATTAGTTTTCCTGTTTTATTTATTTATTTATTTATTTAAATTTATGCACGAAAAGATCAAATGACATGTTTGTTGGGCAGATTAAATGGGGATGATTTTTCATTATGCTGGTTTTCTGATGTGAAGACTTTGAGAAGATGGAGGACAGTGCAGTGGTGAAATGTTGGTGTCACCACAAGGAACTTTATTCACTATTTGCAGCCTGTCAGAATTTGCCTCAGCCTAAGTGAGAGTTAAAGATTATCCCAGTTCCTGTTATTTATAGGGGCTGATACTTGAGTAAGAGGCAGAAAGTGAGATGGGCGCATGACGGTAAGGGTGGTCAGACAAATAGCTGGGATCTTATGGAAAACTCATTACGCTGGAGCTAATTTCAAAGAAATGTTGGTTGTGGTAAATATAGTTAGGGACTTTTTGCTTTGTCATTCCAGAGCTCTTTGTCATGCTTTTTATTACTTATAAGAATGTGCAGAACAAACATGATCTCACTGGATCAATTGTTGAGACATTTGTTTAAAAAAAATGTGTGTGTGTTCATTGTTTTTTAAAGTTTGTCCTTGCACAGGGACTTCTAGGCAATTACCTTCTAAATGTCATGCCCGATGTACCCTGCTGGCCCCGTGAGCAGTTTGGCCTAATGGCTTTGCTCTGAACTGGGTGGGAAGCCATTGAGTTTAGCAATGCTATGCAGGAAATGGCCGAGGCAGTCACGCTGAACAGGTTCACACTGGCTCTGTAGGTGTCATTGCCCTGATAAACCTTTGCAACAAAACTTTATACAGAGCTTTAACTGGAAACAAATTACCCCAGTGCAATAATCTGAAAAAATCAGCGCAGACCTATAAAACTGAGAAGAATCTGTGTTTAAATTGTTTTGATTGATATTGGTTGGAGTTGGTCTAATGTTGCATTGTCATATGGATAGCATATTACTGCCTTTTGTCGGTCTGCTGCTAATATCTAGATCTACACCTCTTCTAGCCTTTACTCTACACACTGTAAACACGAAACAAGCAGTCGTTTCCTGGATGTTTTGTGCTGGCCAAAAACATTCCATTATCCTTAAATATATCACTTACAGTTTCCCTTTACAATTGCTACCGCTGACTATAATGAGTCTAATTTCTCCCTCCGCTATTTAATTAACTAAGAACACAATCCTAATTGTATTAGTGTCAGTTGCCAGCTTGTTGCTCTCCTATTTCTCTCTTTCTCCCTCTCTCTCACACTCAGAAACCTTAGCCAAAGTCTTTATGGTCTTACGTCTTGTAATCCGGCCCCTTTTATTGCTCACTCTGTGAGCTGCCGTCAAGGATAAGGCAATTAGCTTATCGCCAAGATGTGATTTATAGAATCAACAAGTGACAAAAAGCCTTGTGGTTCCTCCGTCCTCTCTTTTAATTCATTTAAAAAAAAACAAAAAAACTTATTTTCAGTTGGTCTCTGCTCCCAAACACTTCGAGCAGTGCTGGGTCATTGGTTATGGGAGAGGGAGCTTGTTTTGGCAGGTGGCTGGGCAAATAAAACGCATAACTACAGTGCAGTAGTGCTTGGCTTTTGATGCCATTTTAGAAAGCCCCGGGGGGTCTGAGAACACCCTACTAAAATGGCTATGTTGGTAGACTTTGCATTTGTGTGTGTGTGTGTATACAGCCCAGGGAGAGGTCAGGTTGGTGCCGGGCTCGTCGCTTTCTTACCTTATCTCAGGTAATATCCCAGCTCTGGAGGCATGTGATGTTGAGCAACTGGGCCATAAAGCGGCAAAACACTTTATGAGTGTGACTGTGAAACTGTGTGCCCATGCCCCGGCCCGCGGCAGGGCTTTGTTCACCTCAGCCCACATGTTAAATCCATTGTAGAATAACACCTTGATACGTCTAAGAAAACTCACTCTAGTGTATCTTTATAGAATGTGGACATGATCAGCAGAAAACAAACACATTTTTTTCAGTAGGGGTTAATTCTAGAATTAATCTAGTCTCTTTGCAGGGATACTTAAAGCTTCTATGTAGAATCCTGCTACAGACGTTTCCCTATCAGAGAGGGTTTCAAGGGAGCTTAAGAACTCTTAATTATCCAGAGAACCATTTTTGCAGAGGTCCAAAGCTTGTAGAAAAACGAATAGGACAATGGTGGGATCAAGTTTTGTTTGAGATAACCTACAGCTCTTTCAGTATGCTGAGGGTGTTGTAAAAAAGCTTTTATCGCATTTCTGAGGCTTACCTGTCCCTGTCTCTGACCCTGTCCCTTTTCAGTCTAGTAGACCTGACCATCTCAGCAGGGGGGATCCAGCAATAGCTGAACGGAGCTGGGAGTAAAGGTGTGTATACAGTATGCTGCCTCATCTCAAACCCATCTCCCTGCTCCAGTGCTCACGGCTCTGTTTAATGGCTCCCAACTACATTCTGGCCTTCCTGCAGATAGAAGGCAGCCAAGCACAACGCTGCTTAATAACTGCATCCTGAACAAGTGAGATCACATCCCATCATGTCCATGGGGGGGTCATGGACACTGGGGGGGGTTAGTGTCACTGTGTGGGAATGTGGGCTTGACCACACAATTGCATGGTTTCTACTCTTATTTATATCCATAAATGTTAAAAAAAAAAATTCAAATTCTTTAAAGGAACATCTCTGGAAAAAAGCACACTTTTTGTATGTTACCCAATAAGGCCTTAAATATGTGGTGTAAATGAAAAATCTGGAGTAGTGAGGGA
Organism: Pangasius sanitwongsei; assembly: GCA_037576675.1. Lineage (NCBI taxonomy): Eukaryota > Metazoa > Chordata > Actinopteri > Siluriformes > Pangasiidae > Pangasius > Pangasius sanitwongsei. The sequence goes on along the minus strand of CM075016.1, from coordinate 5,682,079 downwards.
CAGCGGGAGTGAGTGAAGGTGAAAGTGAGTAAGGGAATGAGTATATGACTGAATGAGAAATGAAGACAGCAGTAAGAGAGCGAGCGAGTGAATGGATGAGTGATTGAGTGACTGCATGAGCAAGAGAGTGAGTGATGAGTTAGCTATGCGCTGGCAATGTGTTGAAATGCAGATGAAGCAAGACTAGGGCAAAGGGGCTGACAAGGAGGGGGACAGGGTTGAAAGGTCAATCTGATGTCGCTCTCGGTGGCCAGAGAGGGACAGGTTTTATTTTCCGTCAGGATGCCTCCTTCAGCCAGGGGTTAATGTGCTGACTGAGGAACGGAGATGTGTGACTGAATTCATTATGGGACAGGCAGGGGAGCGTGGAGACAGTGGAAAAGACAGGAGACAGAGTCCACACAAAACATGGCACCTCCTCTTCCCTCTCTGTAGCCACATCATAATCCAGCCAGTTTCACAGTGACGTCATCAAACAAAATGTTCAATGTAGTTATAAGATCAATTCATATTTGTGTTAGGAAATGGGGTGGAAAAAACTTAGAACCATGCACTAGAATGTGCAGACTGACACTGGTTCATGGCTGGTGATGTTACAGGAACAGAGGGCACCTGTAGATGTTTAAAATTTGTCAGAGGGACAAGATACCACGGTTGATTGAGTGTGAAGTTCTTCTCTTTACTCATGTAATAATGGATAACTTTGGGTTTCACATTAGATGGCACCGTGCCAGATGTTTGCTCAAGGCTGAAAACTCATTTAGGAGGACACAAATTGAAATAGTGCTATATTGATCAATTTACAAAGCTTTAGATTTAGACTTAGAAGGTGGAGAAGTTCTATATCTTTAATGGGTGCCAACAATGTAGGAACAGTACAGTTCAATGTATTTTGTACGGTATAATCATGCTGTTAAAGGAAAATAATAAAACAACAACAACAGGGTGGTTGATTATTTTCTAAAAACTGTATGTCCAGAAGTGTGTCATTCCTCTTATACCACAGCAATCTGACAACAATTAGATTTTTTTATTAATTAAAGAACAACACATCATACTTATAGTTATTTATACACATGATTAGTTACGTTTAATGTTGTGGAACATCTTGGAACAACTTAGTTCTTTCTATTACTTACGTTATAGTAGCTATAAACAGTCGTTTCCTCATCATTCTCTCTTTTTTCTTTCTCTTTAAGTTGATAATACAAAAAATGCTGCTTGTCATGTTATTGAAAAAACAGAAAGCACAAAATTCTTTCCATATTGGGAAACTTGCCAAGTTTCAAAGCTCTGATAAATAAATAAACATCTCCTTTATACATTTTTTGTTAAATAACAGCATGTTCTTAATATTAGTCGTACGTTATGTGGAGCAGCCCAGACACAAGTTCCTGTGTAAACTGTTGCTATGGAAATGATGTATTAGAACGAGCACATGAATATAAACCTGTGATTTGCCTTGCAGTTGGAACTACTGTCTGAGCTGCTGCTATAGACAATAAATTTCTAAACAGCGTTGTGGTATGTTATTTTAAATTGCACATACCAACATATACACGCACCGTCCACTTTAATAGGAACATCTGTACACCTGCTCATTCAATCAGTCTATCATGTGGCAGCAGAACAAAGCATAAAATCATGCAGATACAGGTCAAGAGCTTCAGTTAATGTTCACATCAAATATCAGAATGGGGAAAAAGTGTGATCTCTGTGATTTTCACCATGGCATGGTTGTTTCAGAAACTGCTCCTGGGATCTCCTGGGATTTTCACACACAGCAGTCTCTAGAGTTTTCACAGAATGGTACGAAAGCAAAAAACATTGAGTGAGCGATAGTTCTGTGGATGGAAATGCCTTGTTGATAAGAGAGGTCAGAGGAAAATGGCCAGACTGGTCTGAGCTGACAGGAACTCATACAACTCATATAATCACTCTTTCCAACCGTGGTGAACAGAAAAGCATCTCAGAACACCAGATCAGGTCATTTTTTCCCCTAATCTTCAGCCGTCCGATTTTGATGAGCCTGTGCCCTTGATAGGATATTGGATTGGATAACTGCATAAATGAGCAGGTGTACAGGTGTTCCTATTAAAGTGGGCGGTGAGTGTGTATTATTGAAATATTACATGGTTACAGTTTTCATTCTTTTTCTATCCTTAAGGAACTATTTAAACAACTACAGTTACATAGACTTTATGTTTCCAGTATTCATTCTTTCAGTCTTGGCATCAAAATAACATCAAATGATTCTTTTTGGGAAAAGTACTGTTAACAAGCAAGTTGAAGACATTTTGCTTTAATTGTTAACAGTAAACAGATTCCTTGAATAAAACCAAACAGTTTTGAAATGAAAGTCTACAAAACAGTGTAAAAAAAAACGTATTACATCATTATTATACTCATTATTATGCCATGTTACAATTAACATTTCTATCATTATTATGGAATATAAACTCAGCTTCCCATATCCCTAAACTGACTAATCATTGTCTTTTGATGTACAAAGAAAAGAGGAAAAACTGATATTAATCTGCCCAGAAGTTGTCCTTCCGCAAGGCTGTGGATAATTCGTTAAGTTGATGATTTATAAAAAGTCATGGTCTAATGTACCCATTTCTGCATAAATCTTCCCAGAATCAGAATTTTGCATAAAAGGAAACAGACTCCAACACGGACAGGAAAAACACATCATAGTTCCTCCTCCTTCAAATAACAACAGATCCATCAATTAGTGCACTATACATACATGCTATGTGTGTTTTATTGCATTTATAGTGTAAATTGTTAAAATACATTTAATTAGAAATCTATTTTTAGCAGATTTTCTGTGATGTAAACAGAAATCATTCGTTTTGTGTAAAGTGTTCAGTGTTTGTCATGTGTGTGTATGATACAGGTGCTGGATCAGTGTCCTGGTGTAGTGTTTTTTTTTTTGTTTTGTTTTTTTACATTACTAATGTTATGCTATAGCACTAAAGCAGCAGATAATCTATAATTTAACAATGAGATAATAATTCTTTTGAAAGAGACTTAGACAGCATTGGTAATACAGATTTTTATTCTCTGTCACTTAAACTGATACTAACATTTTTTCATCTCACACACACACACACACACACAGAGCTGAGTGATATGACGATATTGTTATAAAATACATCTGCACACACACTGCAGTTTTTCTGAGTGTCTTGAGTATTGCCTATACTTTAATAACACATTTTTCCTCCTTTTACATATTCAGTGATTTATATTGAATATTTTTAACCAAAGTATCAGTGAACACATAGTTTTGCGTTTTCATAAATATGGTACTGCTGTTTTGATGTCACTCTTATACCATGTCTTCAAGTATCATGATCTGATGTGTCATTGTGATTAATTTTTTTTTATAACTTTATATATAAGCCAGTGGAAAATTATTTTAAGTAATGCAGATTATTTAAAACACACACACACAGTCTCTGGCATTGACTTTAGTGTTGGTGGGAGGCATGAGTGATACAGTAGTGTGTCAAACAATGCCACCTTTGAATTCTCACAGACACTCACACCACACCAGCATTGATTGGTGTCTGTGCTAAAGGGAAATTTGCTGATCCCTCACACACTCTGTTACTCATTAACATCCACCTAAATCTATATCTATATCTATATCTATATCTATATCTATATCTATATCTATATCTATACATACATCTTTAGGTGTGTGTGTGTGTGTGTGTGTGTGTGTGTGTATATATATATATATATATATATATATATATACACAAACACACAAAAGTCTTCTTGATGTCAATTTATGTCAGGTCAAGAAATTAAACTATTGCATAATAAACCAGAAGAGCTGTGGCAGATTCTCCAAGACTCTCAGTAAAATTTAGCAGCTGATTTCCTTATAAAACTGCACAAATCTACCTGAGACTACTGATGCATTTTGGGTTGTCATGCCAAAGACTGACTTTGTGTAGTTTAGTGCTGTTTACTGCTCTTTACAGAAATGTATTTTAATGTAGAAACAATTTAATTGCATTATTTTGAAGACATCGTTGCTTTACAGCATTTCTTTACAGCATTTCTTTACATATGCCTAACACTTTTGCACACTACTGTATTTTTGTATCTTTTCTATGATCTTTTTTTGCATTTTAAATTTATCACCACATTTATAGTCAAATTTAAAAAGGAAATATATTACTGTTTCAGGCAAGGGAATGAATTTCGTGAATTTGTCATGTAATATGAAAGATATTAGAAATAATATGAAATAATAACAGTGGGAAAGGTTTTATGGGTTTGAATACGGGTGCTAATAGAGCTCACATGGGTGCTGGATATTATTTCAGATAATATTATGGTTTTTGTGTGTTTGAACTGATATTCAGTTCACTCTCCAGAGCACTGTGTGAGAGTGCTTGGCCATTTTTAAAATAATCCCTTTCATTTATTGAATAAATCTTTAAACCATAAGGGGCATCAATAGGAAAAATATGTGAATTGTTCATTATATTATGTAGCAGGTGCCTTCTTTGTTTAATAAAATAGCTCTTTGTAGCTGCTAGTGGGAAATTCCTCAAAAGTGAAAGGTTTGGGTTAAAGTATGCTTTACAGCATTACACTGGGACTGGATCAGCACTCTGAGCTGGACGCTTAGCTATTTCTTCTCTTTGCTTCACTTTATTATTTTCTCTCCTGCGTTTTGAATCCTAAATTCACAGACAAAAAACATGATACACTGCACAATTAATCACTACCTGATGCAGGGAAGTAGCAAAAAGAGTGTTGTGTTCATTTACCAAGAAGGTTTTTGTCTTGTCTATAGAAAATGATACACACTCGATGGTTCTTTTTTTTTCTGAAGAGTGTCTCCAATGTTCAGCGCCAATGTAGGATACACACTTATGGAGAGCAGCATGGATTTCTTCTTCACTGACAAAATGCAAGATCATCAGAAAAACGTTTGTGCCGTTTTCTATTCGTATGAGTTTCCATGTTTCTTTGAAATCTCTGGTGATCAGGTCATATAAATGTATATATGTTTTTTTTTACATTGTGATGTTTTCATAGACAAAATTTCATCCACCTTTTCTAATTTCTCTTTTCCAGCAAAGACCATAGATGTTTAAGCCACTTGGTTAATAAAGATATGGCAATGTTTTTTTTTTTACACTTTAGTACCCATACATATAGATCTATATAATTTCAAAGGGGTCACAAACTTTTCTCTCATACATGCTTAGGTGACACAGATACCCTGCTTCTAGTAAGTCATAATGTTTTTTTTTGGTGAGGTCTTAAAATGTGGATTAGACTGTATTGGTCTTGAAGAAAGAAAGTACATCATCCTCTGGAGCTTGTTCATATGATTTGCTTTTATTATGCATTGCATTGCTGGTGGAGGCACGCTCATTCCTCTTCATGTAAGACATTTCCACATGCTTTACAAGGCTGTAAAAGCATGTGACAATATTACCTTTACGCTACATGTTTAAAGCTATATATTTTATACTAAACTATATTCTAAAGCTGTAAAGGTATTTTTTAAATATATTATTTGTAAGTAATATTTTTCTCTAGGGAAATGATCTAATGTGTGTTTTTATTAAGCCCTGTCAATAGAGACAGAGTGTGCTTAGAATAGATGAGAATAGAGAATAAATGATGTGTGCTTCCTTGTTTATGCTTTTCCCACTTATCTATCTCAGTTTTATTAAGGTCTAATTATAGTTGAGTGGAAGATGATCTCCTTTGTCTAAATTATTTACAAACTGCTGGGCCTTGAGTTGACTTTAAGTGAATATTCAGTTCTCTCAGCAAGTTATTCTTCTGTACCAGCTTCATTTGTGTCTTTTTTTAGTGTGCTTATTTTGAAAGTGGCCATTTTTGCTCCGCAGGTTTTGAGTAAGAGGTTGCACTTCTCATGGCCGCTATAATGGCTGTGCTGCGTGGCCCTGCATTAATGAGGAGGCTGTGAAGTCAACCTTAATCGCAAAGGAAATCAAGCAGGTAATTGCTTTTGAATGCTTAATTGGGTGGAGTGGGGGCGTTGGGAAGGTTAGGAGGAGGATCAAAGTCACATGGCCCTCTGACTTCCCCATTCACCCTCATTGTGCTCACTGGCCTGCTCTGCTCAACAGCTCACCAAGAGAGAGAGAGAGAGAGAGGGAGAAAAAAAGAGAGAGAGCGTGTGCGTCCACAGTTCCCCACAGGGTGGCGCTAGGGAGCAAAATTCAAGTCTGCAACAAATGAAGCATTATCTCCTGCACCAGGACAATGTAGTCTTGTATGGCAGGGTCTGCATGAAATGCTTCATGTTACTGTGAAACTTTGGAGTGATATGCAAATGCACCCAGCATGCATCACGACAATATCCTTAATGACTAACTCATATAGAGATATATCTATATATAGCTCCTCTCCTAGTATCAGAGCTTTGGCCTGCCTCATATATAACATATGCTTAGGTGACACAGATACCCTGCTCCCAGCAAGTCATAATGTTTTTTTTTGGTGAGGTCTGAAAATGTGGATTAGACTGTGTTGACCTTGAAAAGAAAGTACATCATCTTCTAGACCGTTGGTTGTATTGGTGATTGCGGTGCATAGTCTTGGATGGACAGGGGATAAGGGTAGGTGAGGGGGCACAGCAGCACAGCCTTAGGGCTCATAAGGTTGTCCGAGTGCCACTGTGAGTTTGTCGTGTCATTGCTACAAATGACAAATAAGAGCCAAGATTTTACCTTCACTCTTTTGTGCTGTTTGAGAAATCTGGGTTGGGTTTGCTTCTTCTTTTTTTTTTTGCTTTTCATACCTCAGTGTGCCTGTGTGTGTTTTTGGGTCATTTGTTTTCTCTGAGTCATTCTCTTTGAATATGTGAATGCTAATAACCCCAACGCCAGCTGTCTTATTAATCAGGCTGCTCTGGTGAGGTGTTCTGCTCCAAACCTTTACATTTCACACCTTCTTTGTCTGGACATGATCCAGCTTGGGCTGTTTGCTGTATAAGCCACCTTTCAATCAATTTCTTTTATAAAAGCACATTTCTGTTACAAAAACACATACCACAAAGTCTCAACACAAAATACAAACCAGTGGTTAAACCTCATGAACAAAAAATCCAGAATACAGTTTGGTAATAAAAAGGCAAACATTTAAAGAATGAGTCCTGGATCAGAGTCTTATAGACAGGTGAAGATCAACGTCTACTGGTTATCTAACTCTTACTGCTGCTTTTGTGAATCATGGTGTGATGGAGGTATATAAAGTCATTTTCATTTATGATGTGACTATTAATATATTGTAGTTGCTCTAATTTTGTTTTTATTAATTATCCTTTTGTTTTCCAAAGAAATTTAATATCATTCATCCTGGTCAGGATTGTGGACACACCCTGAATGTGACATCAGTCCCTCACGGGGCACCATGTACAGACACATCCACACACTCATTCACACACATAGGGGAATTTAACGTAGTCAGGTGGGATGTTTTTAGGAGGTGGGATGATGGGCAGAGGAAACCCACTTGGACACAGCAGAGAAACTCCATCCACACAGTAACCCGATCTCAGGAGAGAACTGGTGAGCCAACTGGTGACCTGCTGCAACTGTGCAGTCCCATTTAATCTCGATGAATTTCAAATGTAAAAAAAAAAATAGCCAAAACAGCAATTCGGGCAAAAAATTTAAAATGTTCTTGACTGGCTAAATTCATCATACAACATGAACCTTAATAAGCAGCACTTACTTAATGAAGACATGACTGAAACCAAAAACTTTCCAAAACTAGTAGGACCTGAAAATGGCAATATTACAGATTGAACAGAACCCTAGCCTCCGTCGTTATCAAATCATATTTATGGCTTACAGAATATAGCCAGTTATTGAGTGCCTTTTTTAAAAAAAAAAAAACTACATACTGAATGGAGCAGTTTTATTTAATTATGTTAAATAACTTCATCCAGTTATGGTCTAGTCTTGAGTATTAGGATTGTTCCTGTGGGTTATGAATTAATGGTTCTCAAGGTGTTACTATTTCTGTTTAGTCAGACTCCACTGAAACCACAATGAAACCACATAGTCAAAATGGACTTTCCTGATTTTACAGTACAGCAGTAGAGCTTTACTTTGAGTCCCTGAGTCAATATTGATTCCAGGATGGGCATGGTGAGAAGTACAGAACATTGTGACCAGAAAACATGGAGGCACTGAAATTTTACACAAAGCACTGAATGACACATGTTGAATATTATTTCCATGTCAGACTTCCTACATTGTAATGTGGTAGCATGATGAGCAAAAAAACATTACTTTGTTGAACTTTTTGCTCACTTTTTCATGGCAATGCATATGCACATACTGTACTTTTTGGGACTGAGATTACATTAGTGTAAATAGATGTAATGATATTGTAATTATATTATGTGATGAGGCTTTCTTCCTGTAATGATTTTAAAGCTGTATTGAGGAGTCTCCTACAGTAGTTCCTGAAGGCCAGAGAAAGATGGGAGGTTATTCATGGAGTCATGGTGCCCTGGTGATGAGTTATGGACTGCTTCTCTAAGGACACTCTGACCCCGGCTCTTCAAGGTTTTCCCCAACACTCCCTCAGTCTACTTCATCATGTTCCTTTGATTGTCCCAACCTGAGTAGTGAATACAGGTGTGAGATGTCCTAGATGCTGACCATGATAGCTCACATCCGTTGTCTTCTAATTGCAAGCGAACTTACAGAGCTGCACAGCTGAGTTGGGGTCTCATTTCCTTAGGTAAAGAATAAGACTGAAAAACACTAAAAATGGACTGAAAAAGAAAGATGAGGCAAGTACTGATTAGCAGTGAATCACTACACTGTGAGTCTTTGTGATCAAAGACCAAATGGTGTCCTGAGCTTAGACACACATCTCCAGCAATGACAGGGTAGACTTTCATGTCTTGGGCTTCATTCAGGAAAAGTGCACACATGCACACCCTTTCCATTGTCTGTTGACTGAGTCGACAGTCTGTGTCAGTCAGTCAGAAGTTCAGAAGCAGGGAGGGGCAATGCTAGTGTGGTTGTACACATTATGGAGGTTTAATAACATATGAGTTTAACGGACTGTTTTTAATTTATTTTAAGGGATGGATTATTGTGATTATGACTGTGACAATGTGCACTTCTTCTAAATTGTCTGTTCTGTAGGGTGAAGGGTGATGGTTCCTCGTGCTTCATGGATCAATGCTCCGTTTACTTCCAGTTGAAAATTCAAGTGATCTAATCAAAGCACTTTAAGTCCTTGATCAAAGTCATTGATGACTTTAGTGCTTAAAAAATTCAAGCTATTAATATCCTCTGCAAAACTGTATTTATGCCAAGTTCTCGTGGCATAAAGATCACCAAACACGTTGTGGGATATGTCAAAAACATATTTTGACAATTATAATGGACATTTCCAGTCATGAGTACTATAAAGCTCACCTTTTATCTTAAAATACTCTATGAAAAAAAATGACTACAAACATCAGACCTCTCTATTCTCTATTTTTTTCTCAGCAGAAATGGGACACTACTTAAAACAATAAAGAGTCAACAAGCAGAAGGTTGTTTGGAGGGGGAATGACATGTTTTAAAGCAGTAATGTGGAGCAGTTGACGAGTGCAGGTAGAGGGTAAGGTCCAAGTCGTTGTGTGGAACGGGACATGATCGCCGGCTACTGAGTCTCACACCCGCTCTATGCCTCTGCTACTCTTTTCGCCCAGGAAAATTTCTGAACGTTCCACTCTGTGCTGTAGACCGTAGTGGAGGGGGTAGAAAGAGGTCACAGACCTAAATGGCTGCCAAGTGTATTGTAGTTCAGTGTATTTTAGTTCGAAGTTAACCTCAAACTTCTGTTCTTACAACATTCACAATGCAAACTACCATTAGCTGATGGTCTACCAATGCCATGACTACCAGACGTGCACTGTAAATGCAAGCTATCCATGAATATCATTGTAAGGCTTAGGAATATGTATTGATCTTTTATTAAGTTATGTAGTTTAGGTAGATTTGGAAAACAGTCCCTGATTTGATGAGAGTCTCCCTTTCCACATTATCACAGTTTGACAACACCAAACACCCCAGAAATAATTTCTGACATGTCATGACTGCTAGGTTTGTGTGAAAACCTCATATGGAAACTACTTGCCATTTTTGGTACACCTACTTTCAAAGTGGTTTCACCTACTTTCTATTTGCATAACACCATAACAGCCTCTGCTGCACATCCCCTTTCACTCTCATTACAGAACCAAGCTTCAGTGACAAAGTCTTCTTCATGAACAGAAATCTTCTTTTTCTTCTTCTTTTTCTTCTTCTTCTCCTGTAACATATCTCTTTACTTGATATTAACCAATCACAAAACTAAAATGCATCCAGGGCATTCTGAAGAACTACTAAATATTCTACGGCCAAATTTGCCTGATTGCCAGACCAGACAAATAATCAGGAAGTGAATGGAATTATATCCAAGTAGGTTAATTTTAAGTTCCCATTAAATTTCATTCCATTTTTCTAATGAATGATGTAGCTATGGTCATTCTTAATATATTATCTTATATCATATATTATCTACCAGTACAAAACTCTAACTGAGTTGTCCTGTTTTTTGCAACAGTATATATTCACACACATTGACAGGATAGGTGTATCATGGTAGAACTTCAGTCCCAACAACTATTATTATCCTAATAATAGTTAGTGTAGGCCTACTAAAAATACTGTACACTCCAAATTCTTCAAATTATATCCCCAAAATCCCACAAATACACAAAATCTTCAATACTCTAGCACAGGTTGACCTTTAAAATGTAAAGTAAATTAATTTCTGTCCTGCTACCTACAGTATGTGTAGGCATAAAGCCTAAAGATATTTGTGAAGTAAAGTGCTAACACAGCTTATGATCCACATCTGTCCTACTCTTGCCCAACCATCCTGTGTCTGTGAAGCATGTGAGCTCGGGAATGCTGAATGTTTTTTCACTACGCTCTACTAAACACATGGCTTTCAAAACAGGGCCAAGAGCTTGTGTGCAGGATACATAGGTTTTGCTGTTTGTTATTGTTTGTTGTTAATGGTTGATACATTGGAAGCTCTGAAAGGAGGTGTGAGAAATTCTGCCTCTCCCTATAAAACTAAAAACTGACCCTGTCATCAACACAACCTATTTATTTTATTTTATTTTATTTTATTTTATTTTTGTTTTATTTTTTTAATTTATTTATTTATTTGTTTCAACAAATATGTAAAAGGATCTGTAAAATGGTACATGTCCTGTTCCTCTGGAAACTGTACTACTCTGCAATCCTCTCTGTTTATTGCTGAAATATACTGTAGTTACCCCTTCACGCGTGGATGTATATATCACATGATTTATTCATTTCAATCAGGCCTAGACAAAAACACGGTCAACTGAGGTTATAACTCCCTGTCTATTGAAAACGACATGTTTTTAAATTGACATATTAACATAAATGTAAGTGTTCAGAGATACACAGAGATATACTGTACACATGCCGTATTTATAAAAGTGCAGCTGGACAGAAAAGTTCTTGCAACTCTAAAACACACAACAAAAACCCTAAAAAAACAATATATTTTTGTTTTCTTGACTTATAAAAAAGAATCAAGTTTGTGTCCAATGCCCAGATAATGCCACAAAGCAGGTTCACCTATACGCCTCCTCCTCACTGACCCCTACACTGATACCTCTTACTGGATAATAATAATAATAATAATAATAATAATAATAATAATAATAATAATAAATTGTTTTAAAACTGTATGTATTGTGCATATTGCTTCTATTTTTTGCTCCAAAGTGCAATTAAAGTAGTCTTTGAATATGCATGAATAATAAAATGTGCATATTATTTTAATTATATTTATTTGTATAATCGTTTGTATTGCTGCCATGTTGTTATTATTATTATTATTATTATTATTATTATTATTATTATTATTATTATGCCCCTTCACTACAGTCTGAATGTGACAGAGTCCAAAGTTCACTGAAGTTGCTGATAAGAGAGGCCAATAAAAGCCGCAGAGCTCCAGTGTAAACACTCTCTACCTGCCGGGCTGTGACAGCCTGCTCATTTGCATAAAGGACAGTACAGAAGCAGCAGTGGCTGTAGTGCCCCGCCCTCTCATTAGCATACTGTGAGGCCCCGCCCTCCCAAAGCATCATGGCAAGTTATAGCGAGTGGGGAAGTGGCTGGGCTTCATCAGGCAGGTGTCTTTCTCAGGGGGACTTTTTACGCACTGGAGGTAGTGAGGAGAGGGAATTTTTTACAGCTTACTGTTTATTTCTCTCTTTACCTCCTCATCAAGGTGGGCTTTTTTTTTTTGGATGTTCGCAGACATGGTGTCCAAGCTGACATCTCTGCAGCAGGAGCTTTTAAGCGCCCTGTTAGACTCCGGAGTTACTAAAGATGTTTTGATCCAGGCGCTGGACGACATGGAGCCGAGCCCGGCCAGTTACGGAGTTAAACTGGAGAACCTGCACATGTCTCCGCCGCCGCCTAAAACAAACGGCAGCGACGTGGAGGCCAAGCCGGTCTTTCATACGCTGACCAACGGGCACAGTAAAGGGAAACTGTCGGGGGACGAAGGCTCTGAGGACGGAGATGATTACGACACGCCGCCTATCCTGAAGGAGCTGCAGTCTCTCAACACGGAGGAAGCGGCCGAGCAGCGCGCAGAGGTGGACCGCATGCTGGCGTGAGTGGCCTCTCCCGCAATCCCTCCGCACTAACAGTCACGTCCTCTGACCACACGCGCCTAAATAATCTGATAAAAAAAAATCTATATATATTAGAGTTGCCTTTTTTTTTTTTTTCCAATTGTCATACTAAGTTATTTAAGCTTAATAGACTAAATAAACCCCAAATCCTTAATGTCTGAAAACTTAAAATATTATTATTATTATTATTATTATTATTATTATTATTGGTGTTGTTCTTGTTTTGTGAGCACATTTAATAGAAAAAAAACATATCAAGAAGAATTTGAAAGCGGTTGTGATACAGATACAGAAGTGTGTTTCTGTGGACGTCTGTGTGTATAGACTCCCAGTAATATTCATATCTACAGGACTTTGGAAATAATGTTTTGGAGAAATTCTTTGTAGTAGAAAAATGAGGTAGAAAAACGCCCTGTTCCAGTGGGAGCCAGAGACTGTACAATAAAGCTCAGGCTCGCGGTGTTTACACATTTAAAAGCACGCGCCAAATTCATCTTTTAACATTCTGGTTACTAATTATCTACCTGGTTATTATTTCTTTACCTTAGCGAAATATCAACTGAAGAAGCTCTATTTATCATTAACTACAGCGCTCTCCAGCACAAATGGAAAATGTTCGTTCATCTTTCTGTATAATTACAGGCCACTGCGGCCTTCAGGAAAGAGTTATTCCAGTTTCTTAAAATGGGCGAAAATATCCAACACTGACAACTGAGATCACTTCCATAAAAATTATTTCTGTAATTTAAAATTAATTCATTCATTTTTAAAAATAATTTTGTAATTAGTAATTTATGTGTGATACTAAAATAGACTGCTTCTACAATACAATAATAATAATAATAATAATAATAATAATAATAATAATAATAGTTGTTCTTGTTGTTGTTCTTGTTGCTTTGAAACTATTTGGGGCACTCAGATGAATGATCAGCTTCGGTTTAATCGGATTTCGCAAATGAATTCACGCTGTTTTTCTGATTTTGAGTTTGTAGCCCGACTTTTCTTCTTGAAGCCGCAACATCAGCATCGCGAAATGCAGTTTTAAAAACCCAAACTAAAGCACGTGGCGTTGACTTCTTATTAATTTTATTCTATAAATCATCAACTGAAAGATACACAGTGGCGTATGATTAGCGTGAATGGAGATCTGGTTATTCATTGTCAAAAGGCATAAAGCAGCTTCTCCCTCAGCTGTAACTTACTGTGTGTGTGTGTGTGTGAGTGTGTGTGAATGTGTGGGGTGTCAGACTCCAAATCAAACAGAACAGAAAGATTTGTTACAGTCTGGCTTATTATGGCTAACACTTCAGTTATAAAGGTAAGTGTTGCAGCAGTTGGGAATTAAAGCGCGCGCTCGTGCTTGCTGCTCTTTCATGGCTGTAGTGTTTTTTTTTAAATTGTAATTTTTTTGGCCGCTTCTATGTACGCAAGCTTTAATTAATACATTTAAATTGCATTTTAGCGAACAAAACGTAAAGACAATTCAATGCGCAAAGCGGTGTGATATTGTTAATCAATGCCTTTGCTTTTTATTCTGTTAACTAAAGTTTCCACGCCGAGCAGCAGATCTACTTCAGCACTGTGCTCACGTGCTCGCTCTTCATCCTGCAATTACACCTCAAAAATACCTCGACAGCTTTCACCACTAAACAACACTTATTTTTCCAGAAGGCTTTGTTTTACAGCATGCGATCATTTTTATAACATGCAAAGTAGCATTTTTAATTTTTTTTAAACTAATTAAAAATATTATTATGAGTATTATTAATACTTGGTTTATATCTCTAAAGGATATTATTAATGTGTACATTTCTTCATAATTCAAAGCATTTATTATGCTTAGGAGAAGCGCTTTATTTTTTTCTTCTTTTTTACTTTTCGTTTTTTCTTTCTATTTGTATTTATGTAAATATAGACTGTATTATAAATAACTGTAACATGCATATAAATAACTAACAGTCACAAAAGTAAGGTTTCTTCCGTGAGTATGGTGCTAGTCAGCCGAAGCCAGAGAAAAAAGTTTTGTTTTATTTTTTACATTATTATTAATAAACACGTCCTCCTGTAATGAAATCCCATCAGAGTGAATTTATCCCATTCACATTTATCCCATTACATTTGTAGGCCTAACCTTTGGAAGTATTTACAGCCCCTGAAAGCGATGATTAACGGTCGTTTATTAGGGTGATTAACAATCGTGTGTGAGCGCTTCCACCATTTAAACCTGCAAAGTGACGAACTGTCACAGAGACAGAGACAGAGAGGGAACAGCACACAGTTCACACAGCCAGTCACCAGCCACGCTTTCACAGAGCTGCTCGGTTAGTTTAGAGCTCTCATAATTAGCCTAGACGTTACACATTTGTTTCTCTGCGTTATTAATCAGCAGTAACAACATTTTAACGGTTTAAATTCTGGCAAAATATATAATAATAATAATAATAATAATAATAATAATAATAATAATAATAATAATAATAATATAAATGTGGACATGTGTAACGCATATTTTAAAAATTTGGTTTGTTTTTTTCCATATTAAAAAAAAAAACAAATAAAAATAAACACTTGTGTCTTTATGCCCGCGCGCGCAGTGAGGACCCGTGGCGGGCCGCGCGCATGATCAAGGCCTACATGCAGCAGCACAACATTCCGCAGCGCGAGGTGGTCGACGTCACCGGCCTCAACCAATCACATCTCTCTCAGCACCTGAACAAGGGCACGCCCATGAAGACGCAGAAGCGCGCGGCTCTTTACACCTGGTACGTCAGGAAGCAGCGCGAGATTCTGCGACGTAAGTTTACTAAGCTTGTACTGAAACCAATGAAGTTTAGCACATATTATTTGCATATGTGTGTGTGTGTGTATATATATATATATATATATAGTACTGTGCAAAAGTCTTAGGCACATGCAAAGAAATGCTGTAGAGCAGAGATGCCTTCAAAAATAATAAAATTAAATAATTAAATGTTTCTACATTTAAAAAAAAAATACTATAAAGAGCAGTAAACAGTAATATATGAAATGTAGTCAATATTTGGTGTGACGATCCTTCGCTTTAAAAAAAAAATTGTAGTCTCAGGTGCAGTGTGTGCAGTTTTATAAGGAAATGAGCTGTAAGTGTTACTGAGCATCTTGCAGAAGCAGCC
>CM075016.1:5645110-5666061 GCA_037576675.1 Pangasius sanitwongsei | reverse complement strand
TTTACTGACATACAAACATTTTTCTGTAACATTTAATTTTGTGCTGGAAAACTAATGTTTGGAATCTAAAAAGTTTTGTACTGAATCAATAATGTAGAAATCATAAAATAAAAATCTATAACAAACTTTGTACTATTAGTTTGTATACAGTACTGTATATATATATATATACAGTATATATATATATATATATATATATATATATATATACACATACACACACACACACACACACACACATATATATATATATATATATATATATATATATAAAATTTATATTTGCTTCAGTACAAAATCTTATAAGATACTGGATTTGTAATCAAAAAAGCCTATTTCATATGAGAGGTTTTATTTTTTTTTTTTTTTTTTTTTGGCCATAATATCATTTACTCCCTTCTGGCCTTCTAGGCTTAATCATGTGGCAATTAAATTTGAGTAGGTTACACTGGCCACATACCTGAGTATCCTGGCACTCATAAATGCACAGACCACCAAACTTTGTAATAGCACGAGGTACATGTACACCAAAAACACTTTCTTTATTTTTACAGAATTCAACCAAGCATCACAAGGGTCTGGCAGTAGTATGACAGACAAAGGCAGTCAGGATCAGGTGCTCCTTCTTTTCCCAGAGTTCAGTCAGCCTGGACCAGGCATGGGGCAGCCTGGAGATGATGCTGGCACTGAACCTGCCCTCAAGAAACTCAGACGCAACCGCTTCAAATGGGGCCCTGCGTCCCAGCAGATCCTCTACCAGGCCTATGAACGGCAGAAGAACCCAAGCAAAGAAGAGCGGGAGGCTCTGGTAGAAGAATGCAATCGGTAACGATGCATGCATCATAGAATTTATTAACTATTTCAATATATTTCAATATATCAAGGTTTCTAGCATCTTACACACTATGTAATCATACGTAATTGACCAATAATTGCAATGATCAAAATTTTTTTATCCCCATTTAGGGCAGAGTGTCTCCAGAGAGGCGTATCACCATCTAAAGCCCAAGGGCTTGGTAGCAATTTAGTCACAGAGGTGCGTGTTTACAACTGGTTCGCCAATCGGCGCAAAGAGGAAGCCTTCAGGCAGAAGCTGGCTATGGATGCCTACGGAGGGCAAAGCATCAACCCCCTCCTCACACACAGCTCGCCACACCATTCTCAGGCCAGCACCTCTCCACCCAGCAAGATGCAAGGTAAGCATATTTCAATATCCTTTCACCTCCAGTTAAATGAATTTACGTCTCTAAACACTTAAAGCCTCAGTTGTGAATCTATGCCAGGTTACTGAGGCAAGGCTGTTATCAGGGCTGTAGTGTTTGATAGCAGTGTAGGTGGAAAACAATGTTTGTCATTAGATTCAACTCCAGATCTGTTAGAAAATAAGAAACAGTTGAGAGAGATCAGAGAATCAGCATTAGAGTGAGAAGAGATGAGAGTAATTAGAATGCACTGTGCAAATGCCATGTTTATTCTCGGCATACCTGGGTTCAGTACCAGGGTCAGCCTCAGGTCAAACAAGCAGTAGTTATGGCAGTAGTATTGTTGTCCCTGTGAGGTTGTCATTTTACTGCTACCCCCTCTTCTGATTTATCTCATAAAGCCCATCCCCAGTTGGATGCGTTGAATTAGCTTGAAAAAGTGAGGTACTAAAATAAAATAAAAAATTCTTTGTCTTAGTCTTAAAAGATCAGAAGAAGAGAGTGCTCATTTTCCTTGAACATACTTTTTAATCTTGTGGATACATGTTGGCTGTGTGGGGTTTGTTTGTTTGCTTATGGATTTTCCGTCCTGCACACCTGGCCCGTCAATGACCCCAGGTTGCAAGGAGAGGCAGGGTCACTGGCTGGTGTGTTAGGGTGGAAAGGAGCAGAAACTAAGGGCATAGGGGTAGGGGCATGGGTTTCAGAAAAGGAAGACTCTGCTTTTCTAAGCTCTTCCTTAGCTGGGGGTTAGGGTGCTTACAAGGCATCCTGCCAGCAGCATCAGATGTTTTTCAGTGTAGAAGCCTGACCCAACAAGAATGGCTCAGCAGGTTGCCCTCATCATGTTGCTAAGACACAGTCTGTATTATGCATGCTTAATTGACAATTAAAATCCTCAGTTACTACATCTCCCAGACCTTTGATAAGGGGCTCCCCTGTCCCCTGCTCTCTTTACTCTCTCCTAGCAGGAAGCCCCATTGTCCATGGTGTATTAGAAGTGACTGTAACCTAGGTTCATTTATCTCTGTTGGGGTAGGGGAGGGGATGCCAGAGCCCTCCCCCCACCTTCATGAACTAGAATATAGTGGTTGAAGCTGGGACGGGAGCAGAGCAGCAGGAGCTGTCCGCTAGTATTGGGTCTTTTTTTGAGCAGACAGGACTGATCACCCCTTCTGCTGTGGCTATAGTTGGCTGTGGGTGAAGCCCCTTTTTTCTACTCCTTTTCTCAAATCACATCAAGCCTAGGTCAGAAGGAAAAGGTCACTGAAGGGTCAGTTCTCTTACTCCAGTTTTATTGACCTTTTATTGATCTTATCATGCTATTGATAAGAGTTAGGAGCTATGTGTTGAGTCTTTGGCTGTTTTGTTACCTCTGTTTTGGGTCCCAATGCAATGCAGATAAATGTATATACTTCTGCTCTCTGAATGAATATACCATTAGCGGCAATGTTTGACAGCCCTCTTAAATAATGTAATTTGTCTTTCTCTTATCATGCCTTCTTAAATCTTCAAATCAGACTTGTGGAAAATTCTGATGATGAAAATGTCAAGTTTCTTAATGAAAGAATACTCCTCAGCTGGTGGGCCAGAATGTAGAACATTGTAGTTTATGGTGCTGTGTCCTTCTGGATGACCTTTGCACAGAACTCATGGGTTCAGCTGTCCTGACACTTACCATGAAGCCCACAGCCAGGCTGAAAGGACATGTACGTCCTGCAGAGACCCAGGAGGTCTCTCATATGCAGCAGCATTCTAAAGACTATTGCCTGGGGTTGGGCACCAGGGCTTTGATATTACATGGGTCCCAGGGAGAAGTGAAGCTTTTTAGTTCTTGCTCCCACTCCCTTCTGCACTTACCATCCTCTGGACTCTGTATTTTTTTTTTACTCAATCTGGCTTGTTCCGCTAGGTTTTAAGATCAAGGATTGAACACTGAACAGGTGTATTACAACTTTTGTAATGTGTGTTGTGAACTGGGATAGTTCCACTTGCTTATGGCATGTTTTTGTCCTGCATTGCTCCTGCCCTGTGTTATCAAAGAAGATATTTTGCTTCCTTGTTGCCCCAGAAACAGAGCTCTCCTGCTGGTCAGACTGGATCAGACATACAACCCAGGATGGCTAAAAGAGAGAGAGAGAGCAATCCTTGCATCCTAGGTGAATAGCAGACAAAGTCAGACAATGCCCCCGGAGAATAGCCCCATCCTCCCCCTGACACTTTTACAGGGTATAGTCCTATAAAATAAAGTCTGTTTATGGTGGTCGGTCCATTGTGTGGTCAGGGGTCCATGGGCCCAATGGAGTGCTTTATTGTCTGCTGTTGGTGTTTACAAGATGCTGTAGAGCTGGAGGGATTTGGCTGCATGCTGAAGCAGACAGACACAGGTTTGTGGCCTTCTGTGGAGAGAACCTCGTCTAGCTAATGAACCACATGATGGATGAAATGTGGTCATTGCTACTAGAGTTAAAAAAAAAAAAAGTTGTTTGCCACTTAGAAGTATGTGTTTCATACCACCACAACTATGATGTTTGTGTAGTACATGGTGCCTTTGGTAATGTTTGGGTGTTCTATGTCATAGTCTGGTCAGTTACAGGGCTTGCGAAGATCTTGCTCTTGGTGTGTTATTTTAGGTAATCGTAGCCAATGTCTCTGTCAGGTTGTTACTGGAGCTTAAATGATGTACTGCCTGCATATCAACAGAAGTATTTGACACTGGCATTGATTTTGTAATGTTTGCTTGGACAGTATCAGAGGGGGCTGGGATTTGCAAACACCCACTGCACAAGAGATGACTGAAATCTCTGTAAAGTGGGCTCCCAGGACTTGACATGAGACTCAAACTGCAAAGCAAATTATCCCATTAAAAGAATCAATTTTGAATTTGAAAACATGTATCTTTTTACTCAAACTCAAATCAGAGAATGTTTAAGGTGTCCTGGGAAGCACAAGCTGCCAAGAGTGTGTGGTGTTATGAGCAACAGGCTATGTGTACACTGGCCTTGACTCTGTTGGGCATGTATCTGCAGTAGAGTTTGTTTGCTCTGCTCTAACCTGACTGGGGCCAGAAGGCAGACATAAGCGTCTCTGGCAACTTGTGGCTAATGTGAAAACACATGGAAAGGCCCAAATCTCTACCCTATATGTAGACTTGTGTGACACACATCCAGCCAAGACAAACTTCAAAAAGTAATTCTCCCCCCCCCCCCCCCCCCTTTTTTTCCTCAGCTGTCAGGTACAACCAGGCTCCCAGTGAAGTCAGCTCCTCTAGCACTATCAATCACCACAGCATGACGAGCAGCCAGTCTGTACTGCAGCAGGTCTCCCCCGGTGCACTGGACCCCAGCCACGGCCTGCTGTCACCTGACGCCAAGATGGTGAGCACACCTGGCCACTCCTGCCTCAGATAAGATAAGCCAAGGCCTACTTTTGATACAACAACGCCGAAATGGGCCCCCGATAGCTGCTGTCATTGACTGCTGTGTAGCGCAACAAACACTGCATTGTTCTTTCAGTTGAAGCTCCAGTAGACAGTAAGATTTAGTCCACAGTATGCCACAGGGTAGCTATGGTGTTACTATGAGCAGGGCATGACCATGGCTATGCCAATAAACCTGACAAAGAAACATTCTGTTGTTATTGATTATATGCCATGGAGGAAGAAGTAGCGGGTGGAGCTCTGCTTACTCTGGCAAGTGGACTGACAGCAGCGCTCGATTAAGCTATGGTGCTGCAGGAGGAGAATATTTGACCCCCCTGCTCTATCCAAATATTGAATTTTCAGCTAGACAAACCTCAGTCACCTTCAATGTTTTAAACTTCTTTATATATATCACAGATATTGACTTGTTTAATTTAGTTAGGTTCTGACTCAAATTCATTGGGACTTTCTAGTGCATTTGTGTCAGTGAGTAGAATGTAAATCAGCATGAGGAGGAAGGGAGGATAATTGTGGCTTATCTTTACCCTCAGACAGTTGTCTGAGCAAAGCCTCATCTATGACCAGCAACCTATACAAAAATACCCATTGTCACTTCAATCCCTGTCATTCTTGTTTTAAGATAGCACTGCAGATAATTTTATAAACCCACCTCAGCTCTTTTACTGGTAACTGATCTAAGGTTTAGAAAGCAAGAGTTTGGCACTTACACTAGAATGAAGTCCCTTGCCTAATGGCAGTTAGACAGCCTATGACTGAGTCTCTGGGTTTTCTCTTGGCAGATCTCAGTATCAGGTGGAGGTCTTCCACCAGTTAGCACCTTGACCAACATCCACAACTCCCACCATGCTCACCAGCAAACGCAGAACCTCATTATGCCCATTTCTGGAGTCATGGCCATTGCACAGGGTGAGTACTCTCTCTTACTTTCTCTGTCTTCAGCATTTCATATTCACTGCCACTGGTTGTCAACCCCCAGTCTTGGGGACATGATGGTCGGTCTGAGCATTTTTGTGGTTCCTCTGCTAATAACATGCCTGATTTAAACCAGGAGTGGAATTGGTAGCATCATAAACATTGTGTAACTTTGTGTACAGGTCTGAACACATCGCAGGCACAGACTGTGCCAGTAATCAACAGTGTGGCAGGAAGCCTGGCCACCCTACAGCCCGTGCAGTTCTCACAGCAGCTGCATAGCTCTCACCAACAGAGCCTCATGCAACAGTCCCATAGCCACATGAGCCAACAGCCCTTCATGGCCACCGTTACACACTCACATAGTAAGTATGCTCTCTTCTCTTACATGTTCATCCACTCTTAATGTAGCTGGTTAATTCTTTCATTATACATAAAGTGAAAAATTCCCTAATGGAAAATAGCAATATGTTTGCATACCTTTATTTTCTTAATTTTCCTTATACTTAAAAAAAACCCCCAAAACCCAACTTTTTTTTACTTAGTTAGATACTTTACTTATTAATTAGTTAACTATTGATAATTAACTAATTTACTTAGTTAGATACTTACAGGTTTGAAAAATGTCCTTTTTATTTATCCGCTGGGGCACTCCAGCCCTTGTTACGAATCAGTATTAGTCTCTAGTCTTTCTGATTATGAACCTTGTTCTTTTTATGCTACACTATTTTGCACCAAACCTATAATATCATTGAGGGACATGCTTCTGATAAGTACACAATGAGACTATAATCTTCTATACATCTGTAGACATTGAGTTGTCTATAGGCTGTAGGCCATTGAGTTGTCTTCAGTCTGGTTATTTATTTTATGATCTGCCAAATGACTGAATTTAAATTTAAGTGTAACATTTGGTTCTGATATGGATAAACATAATACATGCAACTCATTCAAAACAACAATATATTTAGGAAAATGCAGCTCATTTGTATTCTTATTACATGCAGACATTTTAGACACACGTGTGACCCTTCGTCTGCCTGTTGTGTCCTATTCACAGTGTACCCACACAAGCAGGAGCCACCACAGTATTCCCACCCATCACGCTTTCCGTCCGCCATGGTTGTGACAGACAACAACAGCCTCAGCACCCTCAGCTCAATGTCTTCCACCAAACAGGTCAGTCATGTGCTCCAAGCTTCACCTCTTTGTCTCATTTCTTCTGCCATAATATATGATACCTTTGTGTGGAATATGTAGTTATCTGAGCTTGTGTGCTCTGCATGTATCCCTTCAGTCATGCTTTTGGAAAGTTTAAGCATTAGGGGCTCTATCCCGAAGCTTTCAAATTATTTTTTGTTTGTTTTGGGAATGAAAAAAAAATCGAATTTTTGCATTTTTTTTTTCTTAATTATTAATCAAGCTACACTAATGTGCACCAAATTGCAGATTATCACTAAAGGACATGTTCCTTGTAAACATCCACAGTGAGCACTATACTAATCCCAGCTAACAGTTGTGTTCATTCTGACAATTTATTTAATCCCTGTCATATTAGGATGCTCCTGTAAACAAGATGGTGCAACTGGGGGGTCTCAACTGGGTAAATACTGTTTAAATAAAATCACTTAATAATCTTGCACTTTGGTGAAGTGAAATGGTGTCCTTTTTTAATCTTGCCTGACTAAATCTGTAGTATTTCATCATGTAGCAGACATAGAATGCTTTTTACAATTTGAAGCAAACAGAATTTGTACAAAATGAGTAATGAGGGAACAGCTGGAAATAAGAGAATTAAATGTTAATTTGTAAAGTCAGGAATTGTAAAGGAGTCCTTTCGGTTTATCCATGCTCTCTGCACATCTGAATCAGTAAAGCAAGCAAGTGTAGCAATACTCCTCAGAATACCCATTTCCTTTGAACGGCCTGACTGACTAGTCACCCGTGCTGTCCCACACAAGCAGATATATATCTCCTGATGTATAAACTGCTCTCTCTGTCTCTCTTTCTTCCTTTCCTCTCTATCACTCACTCATACTTTCAGTATTTCTATCCCTATTTTTCCTTTATTCCCATCCCTGTTCTCTTTTCCTCTTTTTTAATCTCTCCCTATCCCTATATCCGCTTCTCTCTTTCCCTCTGCCCACTCTTTATTCCACCACTCCCGGACCAGCGCTCAGCATATCAGACCAGGAAATGACCCTCGCTCTTAATTAAAGCTAGTGTGTTGCTCTTGTTTCCCTGCTGTGGGGAGGCATGTGCGTTCACTAATTCCCTCTTCCCCTTTCTGACTTCTCCCCACCCTCCATGAGCGCTCTAGCCTGAAATGCAGTCCTCACTCAACTGCTTTCACACGCTCAATTTCCCACGCTGCACTGGTGATGGCCACTAGCTGATGAGCTGACGTGACTTGGCCTTAATGTCAGTTAGGCTCTTCATTGCAGAGAGCCTCTCTCTCTCACACACACATGCACACACACACACACACAAACCCTTTACAATGTTAGTAACATTTAGTAACACATGAAGTCAAATAATTGAATTCAGAATTTTATATCTATATATGGAGCTGTTTATGAGGTACTGAATGTGCCGCAGGTATGTGATACCTCAGCCTGCTAAGAGGGCACTTTCAGGTTCTCCTCTCCCTTATCAGAGCCCTTGTATTTGACTTGGGTGGTGTAACAAATGGCAGTGGGCTTTCTGGGGGATATTACAAACCCTCTCTGGCTTTATTGCCCTCCTGTTTGCCCTTTTTTTGCTCACACTAAACACCCCCTCTACTCATAGAGCAGCATCTTAAGGCTCTAGTCACAGCAGCTGGCCCACACCTTTATCAGGTGAGACTGTTTGTTGGCCAGCAGGTCATGACAGGGTCACGTGCCTCCACCCTTACAGGCAAAGAGAGAAATAGAAATAGCAAACAATACAATAGAGGACGTTTCATTGGAAAAGGAGGCACGAGAGCTGATAACTTCACTATTAATTCTGACATCTCTTAACCTTACCACCAGTAGCACTATGTATATCACTGTTTATTAAGGTCTGACCATTTACTCTTTTTTTCCTTCCTCTCTTTGTCGACAGTGTCCTCTGCAAGCTTGGTGAGCATATCCACCTGACTTCCTCAATGCCTAGCAACAGGAGCACATTTCTCCGGCTCTCTCCCTGCTGTATCTGTGGCAACTCCTAATCACTGGCAACAGTGCACTGGAAGATGAGCTGGTCACTAATGTAGGGACTGAAAAAAAAGAGAAGAGCAATCAGAAAGGAGACTCTGGCTTAGTCTAACCGTACCATGGAAAGATGGGAGGATCACCTGGAAATTACTACAGTTGAACAATTTCCAAGCTAGCCTTTTGTAACAGTGTTTTGCTTCCAACCACTAAAAAAGAGGATGATTCTGACATCTTTTAGGAACAAATGGAAATGGTGTGCAGTGAGGGTGTCAAACTGGCACGATTTTGTACACTCGCAGGATTACCAAAAGCAAAAGGATAACCAGTGCTCCATTTCTGGCCAAGCCGACTCTTTAATGGACCCTTAGGAGACTTCTTCTCATCCTGTCCCTGGACTGTCAGTCTAAAACCTCTCTCTATCATCAGTGAGCTCACCTAGACATAGATGTTGTGTAATGAGTTTTTGAATGAAATGACAATCAGCTTATATTATTTTCAACATATTTGTCAGATCTTTTTGGGTAGAAGATTATGGACTGAATGTGTTGGATTTACCTGCATATACATTGCAGTGGGTCTTCCATTTGAGTGGTTATTATTAGTAGTCACTGTTCTGTACAGTTGTAAATATGAATGATAATTATGCTATGTCTTGAAAGATGTACATATTTCAGGTCCATAACTTTTCTTCAACAAACTGTGATTTAGAAATGACAATCTTTAGAACAGAAAGGACTATGCAATGTACTGAATGGCACAAAAAATGTGGGATTTGCCCATTTTCTGCAGGTTTAAAAATAGTTACACCAGCAAAACAGCAAGACCATAGCTTGTCAAAGCCAAGCTGCAGATATTGCACACTTTTTTTTTCCTTCTTCCCATTTTGGCATCTGAGAAAGATACCATGAAAATGAAACCATAACATAATGCCATTATTCTGTTAATATAAATATTAGTGAAGGTATCACAGACAGGTTATTAAGAGCCTCTTGCTGTATTAGAATTGTAATTGAGAGGCTGATAACCGTGAGTAAAGGTGGTTGTCTATCATCAGGCCATGGTCACCAGGACAAACAGTATTACCCACTTATGCAACTCTGAGGTACACAAAACATGATGTAATAACCCAAAATGGTAAACACTAGACACCACATGCTTTAAATTAATTTTTGGACTGCTAGATTTGAAAAAGAGAAGAATGTGATTTTGTTGGTTTGTTTTGCTCTTTTAACGCTCACCTGTTGTTCTTGCTTTCCAAAAGGTCATTTTTTAAATGCTTTTATTGAGCATATGCCACTTGGTTACAATGCCATTCTCAACACATACCATTAGATTTTCTCAGTCTTGTATTATTTTTGTATAAAATGAAAATCAATCTTTTAAAATCATTATTTATACTGCGAGGAAAAAAATGATGATGTCTCAAGTAAAGGCTCTTTCCAAGACCGGTGTTAGTGAGTTGTCCTTTGTTTCTGTTCATCTTTCTCTGTCAGTGGAAAGTGTGTGTGTGTGTGTGTCATGGTTAAGCAGATGGTATCAGCACTGTGTGTTAAAATAGTGTGTTCCAGATTTTCTCCTCACCTTACTTAGTGTTTGTGTTTCACAATATTACTTTTACAGAAATTTCTCAACGAACACTTTCTTTCTGACAAAAGTTTCAGGAATGTGTGTCTATTGAACTATTCTCCACACCTCCTGTTCCTGAGAAGCATTGTTTGTATAACTTATCTGCAGGACTGAGGTCTCGGTGTTTGATGATGCATCACATTGTCTGTGACTGGTGTATTTGCTAATGTGTGTTTTCTACCTCAGCAGTACAATATGACACACAAAGTACATAACCCGTGAAGCAGGGAGGCTTAGTCTGAAAGCATAGCTTTTATGTGTGTTTATATTGATCACTTGAAATTTGTGGGAAAAATGTTGAATATTCAAACTATGTCTGCCAAAACATAGTACCTGTGCATTAAAGTGACGCTCCATCAGGGCTGTGTGTTTCACCTCCCTCATACTGCTCTCCTCCTGATCTAAAACCAACAGTTTCTGAAATTCCCATCATAGTGAACAAATGTGGGTGATATAGCTGTGTGTTAATGAAAGCCAAAGTCAGGCCAGACCACATAGCTTTAATACTTTGACCTGTTACTGGCATTTTTCAGGACAACAACTTCTTGATTCTCAGGCATTTGGTGGTAAATTAGTGGAATTCTTCTCAAGCATAATCTTATATCTCGTTGGTTCTTGATCTTGTACCAGACTACTACTGTATACAAGGTCTTACAATCTTCCTATCCTTGGGTAAAGAATAAATATTTGATTAGTAACTGACAAAGTTTAACATAATTGAATGCATAGGTTGGCCTCTTTGAAATATTTTATAATTGGAAATATTTTTAAGACAGACTGGGGCTAAGAATTTGTATGAAGGAAACTGCTATTTTACAAATTATTCCAAAGAGAAAAAAATGTAAACAATAATTAAATTTAATTAATAATTTAATTTCTGTATTAATTATAACTGATATGAAACTGAAACAAATCTGAAAACTTTTTCACAGTTACTTCATAATGTATTTCTCCCTGAAGAGAAAGAAAGAACGATGACATAATATTTATGTATTTAAATTATTTTCTATAAAATAAACAGCCTGCAAATAATAAACAATGAAAACAAACAAGTAATAAAGAATGATGTCATGTTGTTTGAGAAACAAGGTATTGGCAAAATGATGAAATAAAGACTGTTTGCGATGGTGGTGTTTTTGTTCTACACTATATTACCGAGTAACCTAAAGACAGTCTTAATGGCCTTCTAACTTCAGCTATTCAGAAGACCTGATGATCTGAGAAGGAAGTGGGCGGATGTGTGTGTGTTAGCATTGCATCCAAATGCCTCCAGCCTACTGTTTGTGTCAGTGTCATTGCAAATGCTTCCTGATATCCTGCATTACTGCCCAAAACGATTGTGTGGATTTATGGTTGTGATCTGCATGATTAGGTTGATCAGGTCAGTCACATATAGATAGTAACTATTCCTAAATATGGCAGTAATTATAGTAAATATAGTAAATATAGGTTTCTGTCAGTCACACTTATAAACTGCTTGCATAGTTAATGTCATTATGCATTACATTATTATTTACTAATAAAATACCTCCAAAGTGAGATATTAACTTTTGCAATTTTGTTTTACAGAACAGGAATCCACTTCCTGTTTTTTCCTCTCTCTACATGCTAAACACACTCAATATTTGACTAATTAGCCAGGGATTAGTTAATGCCGAGCAGATCAAACATTTGTTCGACAATGTGGAGCTCTAATGTGATAGCACCTACTAAAACACTATGATTGGGCCCTTTTTGTCCTTGCCTCAGTGAAGCTTAAAGAGTGGCATGCATGGTTATGAAAGAGAGTGTCCTGCTGAGTATACACTTGTAACCCAGGGATGCCTCCCTGTTTGGTTATCAATGAGCCTTTGATACTGCACACAGGGAGCCACTAAAGATCTTAGTGCTGCTCTTTTTTACTGCAGCTCTGTGAATGGAACAGAGCTTCGGAGCAGAGGAGAGAGAGAGCAACGCTTATTAGCATCCTTTAGGAGCAGTGAGTTAACAATACAGGCAACTACACTGTTAAAGTCATTGTGTGTGTATGCTCAGTTTGAAAAAGGTAGTACTTACAGATATCTTGGAAAGCACCAAATTATATGGGCCACAATGGGATGTAATTAGAGCTCAGTCTCTGTGTGTAATGCAGGTATGAAAGTTTTGAGAGCTCAAGGTGCTCTTAATGAATTTGTCATTCTAAAACTCTTCTTTTGATAAAACTGGACATTTCATTTATTTCTTTGATTCAAACGCCATGAAACACAAGGAGGGAGATTCCTAAGTACAGTGATGCCAAGGTGCATGAACAGAAGCTAGATATCAGAGCTTAATAAATAGATATAACCAAATTAAACATTATAAAATAAGCATTAAGTAAAAGATTTGCAATCACACACAATGGCCCTGGGAAATAAAATCCAGTCTGAAGATCTGACGAAGTTTGTCCCGTTTTCATGTGTCCAAACAAATGTTTAATTCCTTTTTTTTTTTTTTTTAACAGTGCAGACAATGAATTAGGGTTGGTACATAACTTCATCATCATGTATTCGGATATTAAAAATAATATGCCTTTATGCTTTTTTCACACTAGTTTTAATCCAACTCTAAGCATTTGCACTGATTGGTTAGCCTTCTGTCAATTTATCTGTTTTAAAAAAAGTCCATATTCAGCTTGGGTCCATTCTAGTGTAGGCGCATGGGCGAGTAAGCACAGTAGGAGAGCGAGCAATGGGTATCCACTTCCACAGAGCACACAGAGGTCAACAGAAGGATCAAGCTGGACACCCAGAAAACAGTGCCAAGAGACAAAGGAACAGAAAATGGAAGTTTAGGGATGAATGCGGTTGCGTGTTTAGGAGCCTGAAGAGAATAGGTACTACATCAACTCCAGTTGGGCCCCAAAGGGCTAATGTGCAGGAGAGCTCAGCAGGGGTCAGAGGTCACAGGGGCACACTCTGCCATGGCTAATTGGTGACACTGATTCAAACTGAGATCAGAACTGTGCTTTGCCTATGCATTCATATTAGTGACAAATACATAACCACTGTATGTAACAGATTAGCTACTGTTCATGGTAAAGTATATGTTTTAATGATTATTATAATGAATAATAAATCACACTCATATGGATGAATCAGTAATTAAGCAGAGCACACCAAGAATACAGAATCAGCATTAGTATAATGAATATCTACAATATTACTATTAATATTAGAGTCATATATTTCAATCATCTATAGTTTTGCTGTCTACATAATCTTTCGATGAAGCTGTTGAGCTCGGCAAAGATGCTTCAGTGCTGTAGACAGGATCCTAATGTTTGATGACTAATGTTCATTCTATTGTGTTAATCAGCCCGTAAATTTGAAGGACAATAGCCATACAGTGCTCACATTAGAAGACAACAAAAATACCAGTAATTGCCTTGTTTAGTGGAATGAATTTAGGGCAATAAAAATGGCAGCATTAATTACAGTATCATCTTTATCATCTAAATTGGTGTAAAATGTTTAAAAAGTGTTTTTGAGCCCCAAAAAAAAAAGAAAAAAAAAAGAATTCCTCACACTTTTCTCAGTTTTATGCATTGTGAGATCTTGCATGAGCAAAGCTGCAAGCAGCACCACAGAAAGAAACAGTGCAGAATGAGAAAGCTTCTTTTTGGCCATTGTGTTTGTAAATGGAGGGGTAAATGAATTGGGCCTTTTCTGGCCTTTTCAGCAGGGAGACTGATCATACAGTAGAAAGGGCCTGTGACAGATAGCAGTTGGCATGCTGATGCTGTCATGAGGCTCGGGTGAAGACTGTAGTGATTTATGGTGATTGGTGAGATGCTCAGAGAGGGAGGTGGGTTAATGTTCACCTGGCTCAGAGAGCCACCGGTGGAGCCTGACTGTATTCAGATGGGGCCTGATGTGGCTGGCCTCAAGCTAAACCCAGTGCTCTCTGTAGGGTAACAGCATCCTTCACAGCCTTGCCACATCCTAATAGTTATGTAATGTATCCTATTCAGACAATTGAATGGGCTGTAAAACAAATGAAATATCAATCTTGCCTGGAGGTTTGACTCTCCCAGCTCTTTGCCCTCTCCTTTTTGCACTATGCCTCTATTCACAGATAATTTTACATTTCTATGACACTTAAAAGTTTCTGTGTGATCAGTTCCAGAAGACTGGGGTTGTACAATAATTAACAAGCAAATTGTTCGTAAACAGAAGGGAACATAGATGATAAATGTTGAAGGGTGCTAACAATTCTGGAGTTCACTGCACTGTGTTTAGTAAATTATGTATCTGAAAGTTTACATTGGGATGTCATTATGAGTTAGGGAGTTATGTATAAAGAAAGTTTATTTTTTTGTGGCTGAGTATATATTTTACAGGTAAAAATAACAGAGTCCCAAACATTATCCAATAAGACAAAACAGGTATTTCAAACTGATTGATGATTTTTTTA
Organism: Pangasius sanitwongsei; assembly: GCA_037576675.1. Taxonomy (NCBI): domain Eukaryota; kingdom Metazoa; phylum Chordata; class Actinopteri; order Siluriformes; family Pangasiidae; genus Pangasius; species Pangasius sanitwongsei. The sequence continues at coordinate 5,651,266 of CM075016.1, read as the reverse complement.
TGGTCTCTCTGAGGTAGTTGGTACTATAGACAACACAATACCACAGCCACACTAAAAGAAATTACAGTAATTTAGTAGCAACGTGGTTGGAAGTAAAATCCTGTAAAGGTTTACAGTAAAAAACTGTAAAACATATTTACAGTAAAGTGCTGTAGCATCTTACATTTATTTTTCAAAGAAAATATGATACTGAGCTGAAGGTTAAGGGTCTTACTCAAGGATCCAACCATGGCAGTTTGGCAGTAGTGGGATTGAAACACACAACCTTTTGATCTACAACTCAAAGCCTTACCCCCCCCACCCCCCACCCCCCGCAACACCACAACTGGCTCAGTGGTTAAGATGTTGTGTTACAGGTTAGATGGTTGTGTGTTCAAATCCCAGCACCACCAAACTGCCCTGACTGGGTCTTTGAGCAAGACACTTAATGTTCAGCTCAGTTGTATCCTGTATGGATTGTACTGGATTAAGTGTTATTTTATACTATGTAAGATATTACAACACTTTACTGTGAATATGTTTTATAGTTGTTTAGTGTAATTTTTATTTTTACCATGTCAACCCTGTTGCCTCCAAATAACTGTAAAATTTAAAGTCAATTTTTAACAGTGCACATAAATTAGTAGTGAGGAATATGAGTGTAATTCTTATTTCTGAATTAAATTTTAATCAGAGAGATCAGTTTCAGTTTTACATCTATTGTTACTTTAATATTTTATGAATTTTTTAAAATTATTGTTTAATTTTTATATTGTATTGTTATTTATATTATTGTTGCTTTTGTGTATAATATTATCTGAAGCAATGTAAGCTGCATTATATGAATGAAAGGTGATACTATTACTACTACTTAAAAATAATATAATATTATGATAATAATAAGAAGAAGAAAGAAAGAAAGAAAGAAAGAAAGAAAGAAAGAAAGAAAGAAAGGGATGGGCACAAGTGCAGGTATGCAACAGCTTATTTATAAAGCTTTCAGGCAAATCCAAATCTTGAAGCAATATCAAGAACAATAAACAGGCAAAGGTCAGGCGATTGGTAAACAGCATAGACAGGGCAAAACAAGAATCAAAATCCAGGTAAACCAGAAAGCAGAGAGTGAACTGTGGGGTTGTGTGTGTATTTATAGCATAGTCCATGAATTCTAATAATGGAAAAAAAAGTAAAACTTTTAATATATTTTACATGCTTTAAGTAAAAGGTTTCGCCTTTTATTTCAAAGGTTTCTCTGAATGATAGCATACTTGAAGTTTCAAAAAGTACTTAAACCAAATAATTTAAGTTGAGGCTGACAAAAAGTTTTGAAACCTCTGTGTTACAATACAATGTGTTAAAGGCCCATAGAATAGTCTTTTTATGTGTCGTGTGTTAAGTACACCATGAAGTGACTAGAATTCCTCTGTATCATGATCAGACATGCTCACAGAACCGAGTGTGTTAGCATCAACATGCATTTACAAGCTAATACATAGTAACCTATATGCCAGAAGTACCCTTAAAATATACTTCAAACAGAAAAAAGCTATCGAAGAAAAATTATTTCAGATATTTGACCTCCTGTTTGGATCAGTTCCAAAGTCGAATCCATTAATATGCTAGTTACAATGATTACTCCATATAAATCCTACAAACATTCAACCACTCATTTTTGAGATATCCCACTAATGTTAATCTGGGATGGACAGATGGACGGATAAACAGACAATCTGAAAACATAATGCCTCCACCACATAGGGCTGCCACCGTTTTCTTACACAAAGTAAGTTATTCTTGTTGATGTACAAGACTTCGATGATGAAAGAATGAATAGACATGGAAAGTTTGCTGGATGAATATTATTAGTATTATTATTATTTTGGTTCTTGCAAAATGCTGTCCGGGATCATTTCTGCCCTCATCTGTGGGCCTGGTGTTCTGCAAACGAGAGCAAGGCTCACTTGCTACCTACACACATAAACACACACAGACACACACACACACACAGCCCTACACGTGGTTTTTTAATACAAAAATACAATTTTTAAAAAAATGTTTAGATATATATATATTTTTAATTGTTCATATTTGCATGTCTATACAAATGACCTGATACTTTGTAAGACATCTCACCACTTTCCACTCTATACATGTTTATTCATTATTGAATATTTTTTTAGTGTTTCAGTGATTTTTACGGGTGTGTATAGATAGCCTGTACTGTAAGATCATGCATAAGCACTTGAGTGCTCAAATCTGACAGTTAAATTTACTGAACTACTTTAAAAAGTGATAATCTGTCAATATTCGAGAAAAAAAAACACCTGAAATTAATTTGTTTCTGGCTTGAACACTGGCTTGAAGCTTGAAGGAGTTTCTTATATACGTTACACATCCCACGAGGCTGGCAGATTTGCTCATTTTTGGGGAGCTGCTCCTCCTTGTGGTTCTTTTTGCAGCCCCGGTTGTTATTACTGGAAACCCAGTTATTCTGTTGTATAAAGAAAAAGAGGGAGAATTAGAGGATTCGAAACACTATAGCAATGCATGAACTGATGCTGAGTACAAGATACCATCTTCCTTTTAACAAGTTCACAGAGGAACATGATGTTGCCGAGGCAGCGAGTTCTTTCCTACATTCAGATGCTGCCCATCTTCCACCTGCAGGAAACATCAGCATTCATTTGTGGTATTTTCCATAATATATAGCTGGTGTGTAACAGAGGGCAACAAGCTAGTGGGCAGGAATTAGTAATAATGCAGCAAAATATGTATATGTTATGGTGAGAGTATGACATTTCTTCCTGCTTCTTCCTGCACTAACGAAGCAGCAGTGTCCAGAAAATCAATTTGACTTTCGGCTTTTATGAGGTTGGAACTTGCAGCTGGACATAAAAAACAAGCATAAATAACTTTTTTTAAGAACATCAACACTAACACAGTGTGCACAAAGCCATCAGTAAAGGGCTGTATCTGCTGTGGACCTTATCACACCACATACACTATTCACTACATGCTGAATAAGTTCAAAAGATGCTGTGTGACTGTTCTGTCTGTACCAAAAAAGAGTCTGTGTTAATCTTCTCCTCCTTTCCGGGTGTGTTTTTTGGAGGTAAAGGAGCCTTCACAATGTCACTCCATTTAGGCTCCGCAGGAGCTAGAGGTGTGGATGATGGTGCACCAAAAATAAGACTGACAGTTTGCTGATCAGACGCAGGCAGAGATGCTGAGGCAGGTTCCACAGGGCTGAAGGGCTTCAGATGCTCATCTGAATAAAACGCATGGCAAGAAGGAGATAAAATGGAATAATTTACCTGAATTGAAGACCATACGACAGACACAAGTACTTAAAATATTGCAACTGTAAATTATGTGCAAAAGAATGCTGTCATGTTTAATTGTCATTGCCTAATATGACAATTAACCATGACAGCAGAAAATTGTTGATTACTTCGTGGGAGCATGTCAGCTGCAGGAGCCACACTGCTGGACTGAACTTCTCCAGGAGAAAAGGAGAAAGAAGAGAAAAGACATAATATCTTGTGTTTCTATGATATTATTGCATTCCTGTAAAATATAAACATTTGTGGGAGTTTGTCAATTACCTTAGACAAAGTTGTTGTTTTGTTTTTTTTACATCCTGTTTTTAAAAAAAATCTGAATATACAGTATTATTTAGTAGAAAACTAACAATCCATGCCTTCATTTCTCCATGTGACGTGTGTGTTTAAAAGGTCGAGCACTAATCTTACATGAGATGGTATAGTGTATTTGATTTCATGTCCACGCTGCTTATGACACCTGATGCATCATATAATAAAAGGTTTATACTAAATATAAGGTTATTTTATTCAGAATGTATCAGTAATTCAATATTCAAAATATTTCTCCACTGAACATTTCAAATTACTATCATTTTATTTTAGACAAACATGAAAAAAAAACTGGATAAAATTACTCAATACCTTACCTTATATTTTCTTAGCAAAAATGCTGTGCAGGAACAACCATATGAACCGATTCATTAGTAAGCTAATGTAGACATCGACTTTTTCTTCTTTTCTACATAAACTTAATGATAGTGTGGGTTTCTCTGGGGAATCCAGTGCATTCGCAGTAAAACTACACTGCATCTGAACCTGGGAAAATTTAATTTATGATCTGAATCTGAAATAAATTATGTTTTTTAAAAAAAATCACACAAAATAAATCAATAATATTAAAACAATCACATGTGGAAAAATAAAACCCCACATGCACTCCATGTGAAAAATCCATATGAGAAAGTGTGTGAAACATAAGATGTGAAGCATCTACAAACTACATGTCTAAATTTCTTATGTGAATCAGATGATTATTCTAAATGCAACTGGATGAAAAAAAAATTATCATCAATTAAGCTACACACAATGACAGCAGTATCTGTTTAACGCTGTACACACCAATCAGTCCTCAGTCCTAAAAAACTCAAGACTGAAAATGTTTAGTCAGTTTGTGTGATTAGTGTTCATACTAGAATGTCTGTCATTAAAAAATCCTAAATCAGGGTGTCCTTTGAGGATAAGACTGGACACCCTGGTTCTAAATGGTCAAGACCTGTTCCTATTCATTATTTTCACTACACCTTGCTTTCGTAACTTTTGTAATGCAACAGTGAAAGGATATTCAGCCACTGACTTTTGATTTTATTCACAGAGTATGAAAAGGGGCCTTCAAAAGACCCTGTTCCTAGTCTACAGTCAGTTCTGGTTGATGAGTGCCAGTTTGAAAGACTGCATAACCTCGGATTTTTTGGCAGGCGAACGATGACTTTAACTCTTCGTTAACTAAAACTCTGAACATTGTGCAAAAAACATTGTAATATAATATTTGAATAATTTTAGATAGATTGAATAATTCTTGTCTTCTAATGTGATATACAGTATGTTTCAAACATTGCCAGGAACATATTCATTGCGTAGTTTCAGAATGGGGGGAGGAGTCATCCTGGAACAGACATCAGGACAGAAACTTTTCATCATTGGGTAAAGGGGATCCCTCAGAAGAACTTGTGTAAAAAGTGTCAAAAAATAATTGTGACTGCAAATTTACAGTAACCTACTGTTATTACTGCCATTTTTGTGAATAGTAATGGCACATTGCACTGTCTTTTCATAAAGAAGAGAACTGTATTTTTTCAGGCAGTATATTACTTAATAAACACTGCTTCAATGTTACAGCTACTGAATAGTGATGTTTTAAATCCTTTACTACCAAATATATAGCTTATATCTGAAAGAGTCAAAAACTCCAAGACTAAATAAAATATTTTAATTAAATCAATCATTTCAGTTCAGTTCTCATATCACATAAAACATGATAATAACTGAAATGAAAGATAACATTGAGAACAATGTGACAAAATCAATGGGTCACAATCCCGAATACCACAGAAGAAAATCAAGAAGAAAATAAGCTTCATGGGTTATCTATAAGTACATATGGGTGTGATGTCAGGTGTCCACAAACGTTTGGCCATATAGTGTATCAGCCTAGCTAGCAACTTTATTTTCCTTAGGTTTACTTCCCGTTTAAACTTGCTACTTGCTAATGTGTAGATAGATAGATAGATAGATAGATAGATAGATAGATAGATAGTGACCTGATAAAAATAAGGGCAAATCCCTAAGCTCTGTTTAGTCAATGTCAGTAGAGAATGACAGAGTCAGTTGAGAAGCTATCATGAAATGTCATATACAGGCAGCATGAAAAAATAAACCATAAAAGATTCTTAACAGCTGCAGTGGCAAAATATGTTTTTCTATGTATCTTTCATTATTCTGAGGGGGATTTAATAATACTTTTTTATACACACACACACACAGTTAGGTCCGGAAGTATTTGGACGATAACAGAGTTTTTGTGATTTTGCCTTTATACACCACCACAATGGATTAGAAATAAAAAAAATCAAGATGTGATCGAAGTGTAGACTTACAACTTTATTTTAAGAGGTTCCACAAAAATATGGCATTTACCATTTAGGAATTACAGCCTTTTTAAGCAAAGTACTTCCATTTTCAGGGGCTCAAAGGTATTTGGACAATTAACTGACAAGAAATTAATTGACCAGGTGCGGTCCATTCCCTCGTTACTTCAAGACAAATGAAGCAGATAAAAGGTCTGGAGTTGATATCA
>CM075016.1:5593862-5645010 GCA_037576675.1 Pangasius sanitwongsei | reverse complement strand
CACAGTGCAGGTGGATAATGACCCTAAACATACTGCGAAAGCAACTCAAGACTTTTTGAAGGCAAAGAAATGGAATACTCTTCAACGGCCAAGTCAGTCGCCTGATCTCAACCCAATAGAGCTGCTTTTCACTTACGACTGAAGGCAGAAAGACCCACAAACAAGCAGAAACTGAAGATGGATAAATGGATATGGTAAATGCCATATTTTTGTGGAACCTCTTAAAATAAGCTGAAAGTCTACACTTCGATCACATCTTGATTGTTGGTGTATAAAGGCAAAATCACAAAAACTCTGTCATTGTCCAAATACTTCCGGACCTGACTGTATATACCGATATATATATATACAAATTGCCCTCAGTCTCCAGAAACTGTAATGAGCTTTGATAAAAAGTTTCAAAATCTCAGAATATATCACATATTGTAGGAGTTATTCTTTTTTAAGCAGTGGACCAATAATGTTGGAGTTGCCAGTACATCAACATCCTATGACTGTGACACTGAACATTAAATCGACTTCATGCAGCAGCAAGATGTGATAACAAAAGAGGGAAACATTCAAAAAGGCAAACTAATATAATACAAACCTTCACCTATTCAACCGAGGAGCTGAGATGGAATGGCTTTCTAGTGTAATGGCCCCATCTTCTGTTTAGAAATAAAATTGTCTTCACTTCTGAAAAAATAGCTGCTAAGGATCCTGGCTCCTCAGTTATCAGTATCCCACAGAACGGTTCTAAACCTCCTAACAGTTCAGACAGTAAAATACAGACACAACAAATGTACACACACATAGCATACAAGTACAAGTGTAAGCAATTAATCTTAATAAAAATCTAGGCCTATCTTTCACCTTGCCCATGCTGCTCATTTTGTTACAGACACGGCCAAAAAAATCATATATGGTACACTTTATGGCCAAAAGTTTGTGGACTGTTGCCACAAAGTTGGAAACATAATTGTATAGAATGTCACTGGAACAAAGGGGCCCAAATCTGTTCCAGCATGACAATGCCCCGTGCACAAAGTGAGCTCTGTGAAGACATGATGTGAGAAGGTTGGAGTGGAAGAACTCGAGTGTCCTGCACAGAGCCCTGACCTCAACCCCACTCAAAACCTTTGGGATGAACTGGAACACTGACTGCACCCCAGACCTCCTCACCCAACATCAGTGCCTGACCTCATTAATGTTCTTGTGGCTGAATGAACACAAATCCCCACAGCCACGCTCCAGAATCTGGAGGAAAACCCAGAAGAGTGGAGCTTATTATAACAGTAAAGGGGACTAAATCTAGAATGGGATTTTCAAAAAGCACATATGGGTGCTATGGTCAGCTGTCCACAAACATTTGACCATAGAGTATCCATAGTACATTTTATTTGTCAATTCAGAAGACACAATGTACCTTCATTGTCAGGAAATTCAAAAAAGCTATCACATACCCAGGTTAGAGGGAAGCTGGGGTCAGAGTGCAGGGTCAGCCATGAAACAGCTCCCCTATAGCAGATATGGTTAAGGGCCCCAACAGTGGCAATGTGGTGGTGCAGGGGCTTGAACCCCTGATCTTCTGCCCAGTAACCCAGAGCCTTAACCATTCAGCTACCACTACCCTAAACCAGTGACCTCTGTGTTATGTGCCCTGCATGCTTCCGCTGCACCACTCTGCTAACCACAAACTGACTGGAAGTAGCAGAGGAAGCACAGACACCAAAGCAACTGAAGCAGAGATTTTGTGTTCTGCGTAATATTAATTGGTGTCGGGGAACTGTATAAAGGTCGGGTCAAGAGAAATGATGACATCTGACATTACAGCCACAGTCCTACTCAGTGATGGTTGGGAAATGCCCTCTGTATTGCAGAAATGAAAACTGATGTCCGTTTTTATAAATCCCACACATTATGTTGAAAGGTTCACTCACACACTTAAGGCACAGATTTGTGTGTGATAAATGAGAGCCCTGGATTCAACAAACTGTCACTGTGTAACATTTTAGCTCCTGCAAACACAGAGCGGTTTGTTCAAGTGGAACCATCCTACCATTATTGTTCCTGTTTAGATTTAAAAATCTTCAGATGTACAACAGATGAATTTGATTAGTTTCACCATGCATTTGAAATGGAAAAAAACTAACACACACACACACACACACACACACGGACCTCATGCCTCCAAGTCGGGTGCAAAAAACACCGCCACAACCAACAGCAACAATAATAATAATAATAATAATAATAATAATAATGATGATGGTGAGCCACAGGTGACCCCGGAAGTGACGTCACTCCACAGAGCTGATTAAGATGGCGCTCCGGCCCGGATCAGGAGGAGGTGGCAGGTACAGAAAACCGTCAACTGAACGTTTTGTCGTTGTTTGTTTTTTATGTAACCTTGTGGGTTCCAGTAGTGAAATGTGTATTTATTCATCTGTGAGCTCGGTTAAAGGTGGTTTTGGTGTTAGGCGCTCATTTTTTAAGTGCAACATCTTCTGTGCTGGCTGGCTAGCTCGCGGCTAAGCTAGCTAGCCTTTGGTTGTCAGTTTGCTGTAGTTGCACTGATATAGCAGGCTAGCGAAGCTAACAGGCTAAGCGTATTGTTGTGTTGCCTACTAGCAGCAGTGTCATTATGCCAGCTGTCGCGTGCACGTTTTGGTGTGTGGTTTAAAATCGCATTTCTGTGGGACGAATGTTAACAGCGGTGGTTTACAGACACGCAGGGGTGGTTAGGCAGCCTGCCGGTTCATGACGACACCCAAACACCGGCAGGCTCCTGCATAGGACCAGGTGTTTTTCCTGTAACGGCGCTGACACCTGCACAGAAGCCGCTTTCCATCAGTGTAGAGGAGCTGGATGTCTTCAGCTCTGCTGGACAGTGGGCAGAGGAGCTGATCTGCTCAAGGCCACAAGATGTGCTCCTACAGCCGGGTTCACTTCTCCTTCGTCACATCTGATTGTCAGATGTTTAAGCTCGGGTGTAACTGACATGGACGTGTTTATGTTCATGGCTCTGGAATGTTCTGGTTGTGGCCTGAGTCTTTATCTGTTTCACAAAAAGAAGAGGAATTAAAATAGGTCTAAGGATTAGATGGCCAACGCCTCGAAAGCTGATAAAGGGAACTGGATCAAGAACAGCTCTCTCAACACTTGATATTTATTTCAGACATTATCTTAAAAGCCCATCATGTCCATGATTGCTGGTTGTGAGTTTGGACAGCATCCTGGCTAAACTGATCATATATATGCACTTCTGTGTGCACTGACCCTGTAAATGTGTAGATACTGAAACCTGCTGGAGTTTTCACGTACAGAAATCCCTTACACTGTTAAGTAAAATCCCACATTCACCTTTTATAAATGCAGTACATTTTCATTTTATGAATATATAGTCAAATGCTTTGAGCATTTGGTCATGATACTTATTCATTGGATTGTTTTTTCTGAACTTTCCATCCACAAAAACCAGTTGCACTGGGTTAAAAGGTAATGAGTCTAGACATTTACTTAGTTTTATTAGACTATCTATTTAGAGTCACATTTATTAGACTTGTTTAATTTCAATTTAAGTGAACAATAAAACTGCAGATCTCCTGGCTATGTCACAGATACCTGGGGATTTGAAGGCCCTATTTAGTGTGTTGAATTCAGCAAAACTACGATGACCCAGGTCTATGTCTTTCAGAAAGTTTAGTCTGATTATTTATTTATTGCCAGAGCTTTAGCCTCTGCTGAATGGCTTAAATAATGAATGTTCATCTCCACGCACCACAGCGCCTGGTAATACTGATCCGGCTGGTGAAACAGAGTGACCAATATGCTCTGAACAGTGCACTGACGTCTTATTAAGCAACGTATAAATACTAGATTACACATAAATCCCTGACCTTTAATGCGCTCTCATGCATGACTCCGAAAAGGTCTTTGTCGGGATGTGTTGAGTGAGAGTAAGGATTTTACTGTGATCAAAAATTGTCTTGACTGCAAAAATATACTGTACCAGCAATGTCTTACTGTTCTTTTGGTTTTCTTGTTTAGTCAGCGTGACCGCAGCTCAGCTGGTGCTCCTGAAGCTGATTAAGCAGGTTGGAAGTGGAACCTGATCTAAATGTTAAGCAGTCAAGCCAGACCAGCCTTAGAAAGGCACAACAAGCTGCTTGTGTAAACAGTCAGGGATGCTGGTTTTGAGGTGGTTTTAAACAAAATTGTGTGCATCATGAATGGTCCCACTTCCATTTGCTGGAATAGTAAAAAATTGTTATAACAGAATCAGAAAAAGAGAATGATCAGGATGAATTGTTCATGTGATAACTGCTTTCTTTCCTTAATTCCTTAATTAATGCTATGTTCAGTTCTTTGGAAGACAAAGTCTCTAAATAAAAGCTTAAATACCATTTTATATTAGATGCCCCTTGTAGCTCATTGTTAGCTGATTGTATGCTGAATGCTGTTGATGGTGAATGCTCAGAAACTCCCCTGTCCCTGATATCACTGCAGATTTCTTTCCTGTTAATCTTTGGGCTTAATCTGCTGTTACATTCTTTGTGTAGCGATACAGCTACATTGGGAGCTGCGTAAAGCTGTAAATCTGTAAGCTGGCAGATGCATCACTGAGAGGCTCTGGGCCAACAGCTGGTGTAATGGCCTTACAGAATGTTTTTCATCACACAGACATAAATTTGACATTCAGCTACCACTGTCCGCATGGTAGATCAGAGAAACAGTCGTGCATGCAAAACGCATATGGACACCTGACCATCACACCCATATGTGGTTCTTCCCCAAACTGTTGCCACAAAGTTGGAAACACGCAATTGTATAGGATGCCTTTGAATGCTGTAGCATTACAGTTTCCCTTCTCTGGAACTAAAGGGCCCAAACCTGTTCCAGCATGACAGTGCCCCTGTGCACAAAGCGAGCTCCATGAAGACATGGTTTGTCAAGGTTGATGTGGAAGAACTTGAGTGTCCTGCACAGAGCCCTGACCTCAACCTCACTCAATGCCTATGGGAGGAACTGGAACGTACCTCAGATCTTCTTGTGAATGGTCCAGTGCCTGATGCTCTTGACTGAATGGTCAAATCCCCACAACCACGCTCCAGAATCTAGTGGAACGCCTTTCCAGAAGAATGGAGGTTATTATTACAGCAAACAGGGACTAACTCTGGAGTGGGATGTTCAAACAGCATATATGAGTGTGATGGTCAGATCTCCACATACTGTTGGTGGTATAGTGTACAAGTGTCCAGCTGTTTTTAAGAACTGGCAGTGATTCAAGTGATAACTGTCTTCTGGTTGACCACAAGCAAGTATGACATGTTAACTGCTTAGTAGTGCTGCAAAACTAGCACCAAAGCAGCTCATCTCTTTTGTCTTTCTAGTTTCATGTACCCTGTTGGAGGGGGACTTGGACCACCACAAGGTAAGATGATTGTGTACAAGCATTCTGACAGTGTGTTACAGCTGCTCTCTTGGATCTAGAATATTAAGCTTTTGTATAAAGAGTATTATAGAATTATATAGGGTTATACAATGTAGAAAAGATCCACTCTGAAACACTAATTTATTATTTTTTTCTTTCTGGAAGTCCATCATACAGTATAATGTGATACAGAAAAATCCAATACACAGCAGTGCATGTGCGTTGTACCGCATTTGCCAGATGTTTAGGTTAAAAGCACTGAATTTAGCAATAGAATTTGGGCTGTGATCATTTGCATAACTGACCTTCGACTATAGCGTATAAGCATTTAATGTGTTTTTGCACAGACCTTTTAATATATGTATTACTTTGTGTAAAATATTTATATACTGTTGAGTCATATTATAAATAGTGCTGTAAATCAGAGCTGTGATTGTTGTCATTGTAATGCGTATATTAAGTATTCAGTATTCTGACTGCTGTCCGCTGTACGATTCCCGACAGGAATGATGCCCATGCCGCAGCAGCAGCAGCAACAGGGATTTCCCATGGTCCCGGTCATGCAGCCCAACATGCAAGGCATGATGGGAATGAATTTTGGAGCCCAGATGCCTGCTGGACCAGTGCCCATGCAGGTTGTTATTAAGACGAGAAGAATTTTCTTTTTCCAGAGCACCTAATGCTGAGTGCCCACTACATGATTTTAGCTTTGATCACGTAAATAAAATCATGATATTCAGTGATGTCCAAATATGATGACGCAAAGAGTATGAAATCATTTGTGAGCACCTTTTCTTCCTAAGTAACATGGCATGCAGTCATAACGTAATCAGAACAAGATATAATGACTATGTATAGTAGTCATTATATATGTGGTGGCCTGGGAAAACCCTTCACTTGGTGAAATCTTAAGATTTTCTACTATATATAGTTCTGAACTCCAGGTGTTCCTGGACTGAAATATGGTTGTTTTGCCTGTATTTGAATCGCAAGTAAAATTCTAGCAGTATAGGCAAGTAAGGTAAGGATTAAGAATTTACTTTGCTAGTGGGAAAATTAGATTAATTAATGCACAGCTGGATAAAGATATAACAAATGACAAACCGTGCTGTTATACGAGAAGAATGAACTTTGGGGGGTGTGATGCACAACAACGCTCAAGCGGAGTGCCACTACCCACCTGAAGTGCATTATTTTCATATAACAGCACCTTCTGGAGTGTTTTTCCCTTAAACCACAGCAATTACAATGTTTCATTTGTTAAAGGATGACCAATGCGCAACAGTTTAAACGTAAACTCGTATCTCCTGAAGTCTTTCCTGAGCTGATAAACTTTGTTACAAAGCGCGTACAACCAAGACGCCTTCCATAAATGTTAAATAAATACCTCATCACCACATCAATTATATGCTTTACTTTGTTAAACAACACGTGTTTTTTTGTTTAACAAAGTAAAACAGTCTGATTCGGGCATTCAACCGAGCTATGGTATAACAGTTTATTGAATGACTTACTTCTTATTCTTTCTCTTGTGTGTCTCTGCGCAGGGTGGTATGGCCATGGGGATGCAGGCACCAGGCATGCAGTTCATGGGTCAACCCCAGTTCATGGGAATGAGGGCCACGGGGCCACAGTACCCTGCTGACCTGCAGAAACAGATGGCTGAGGAGCACCAGTGAGTCTCTTCACTGTCACGCTGCACAGCTGCAATGTGTTGCAAAGCTCCCCACTCATTCTGGTTTTGGGTGAATATGTGTTTAAACAGAAAGCGCTTGGAGCAGCAGCAGCGCATGCTAGAGGAAGATCGGAAGAGGAGGCAATTTGAAGAGCAGAAGCAGAAACTGCGCCTCCTGAGCAGCGTCAAACCCAAAGTGAGACTTGATATCCTCATTAAACCCAAGTTCATAGAGAAGATATTTTCTTAATTTTGACACATTATATAATTAAGCATGGTATTGCTGCATAGTATTGACCTAAACTATTTCAAATTGCTATTGTCTATACAGACTGGAGAGAAGAGTCGAGATGATGCACTGGAAGCCATAAAAGGAAATTTAGATGGCTTCAGCAGAGATGCAAAGATGCATCCCACTCCATCTTCTCAATCTAAGAAACCAGGTACAATCCTGACTCGCTCTCAACACAACCTCAGAATGTTTTACCCACCCTGATTACATCAGTCTCTGAAAGGCTTTTGATTGACTGTAGCATTGCCACTACATAACCTTTATTTCAAGGCAAAGAAGATTAAAAAGACACATGTCTATGGGACAAGTTAATGTCTGTCATAATGTTAAAGTGTGTCTTGTCTCTAGTGACTTTTTTTCCATCCTAAAGCTCTGTACTGGATTTTCTGTTCTCATGATCTCCCTGTAGTGGTTTCAACTTTTATTTTATATCAACAAGAAATAGCTTATTACTTTTTTCTACTTGTTTGGTAAAACTTGTTCTTTGTCCTCACTTGCCTTTGTTTTTTTTTGTTTTTTTAAAAAATTTATTTAAAGGTCACTAATTAAAATGTTATATATGTGTAAAAATACCCCTGCCTGTCCCATGTGACACTGTAGTTCATCCATTAAACACACCATGTGTGCTGTGTGTTGTGCCATTTTCACTATTTTGTTTATTGTTTTTGCAGACTCATCGCCATCTCACTCCTCTGTCCCACCACACTCCCTCTCCCCTGCTTTCATAGAGGATGATGATGAATTTAGTGACTTTATACAGGGCCCTGTTGAGGCTTCCTTTCCCAGTTCCTCCCTCCATCTGCCCTCCTCTTCCTCAGGTGTCAATAGGTCACCTCTAGAGGCAGGGCCTGGGCAGCGGCCCTCTTCCAGCCCTCTCCCCTTTTCCCTTGCTCCCTCTCTGCCCACACTCACTGTCCCTCACCACTCTTCTGTCATCTCCAGCTCCCAATCTACATTCCAAGGTAACTCCTGTCTCATTCTCTATTTTTATTTCCTCATCACTCATTCATGCCTGAAATGTGATTGCTGCTTTGGTTATGACCCACAAGCTGTATTTATAGGCAAAATTGAGATGTGACATGGACACGCACATTTCATATCATGGACTCATTGCTAGAATGTTGAGCTAGAGGAGAGCTGTGGACAGCCTCTCGCTTGTTGGTGTCTGGTGCTCTGCTCCGCTGTCAGTGCTGTGGACTTTGAAGAGGGAATCGTGCTCTCAGAGTCATTTGGCTCCTGTTGGAGCCCACAGTCAAAAGCTCTGTATGACTGCACAAAACCTTTAAGGACTTGTAGCTTGTTTGTTTTTCACCTGTAATGAGCTAGTTAAATGTGCTATAGGAATGATTGTTGCTTACTTCAGGGGTAGATATTGTATACTTTAAATATGTAACAGTAACAATGTCCTGACAGTGTGACGTTGTTTATCATTTTTCATATTCTTTCATACTGAGTGTGTCCAGAAAGCCCACATTTAAGCTATAAAGTCAGGTGCTTAGCTTAAGCAGAGTTCAGATCCAATCCAAGATCCAATCTTATCCAGACTACAAGATGCATATCCTGGTCTTTTAGTTTGGCCAATTCAGCTTAGAACTAAACTTTGCAGAAGGTATCAATAATAAAACTAGAGATGATGCTTTCAGCTCCAACGGTAACACTAGCAGTTCCTTACCTTGTTCTTCAGGCCCGTCTCTGGAGGAGAAGCTCTTCTCCTCGTGCGATCTAACAGCCGATAAGAAGGCTCGGGTTAACTTTAAGCCCTGCTGGGCCATGTCTGAGCTGGCTCCCAGAGCTCAGGTATCAGTATGCTTCCAGAGTAGCTCCAGAGCTCACAACTGGGCCCAAAGCTCCGATGACCTCAGTGCTGCCTTCACAGTGGAGAAGACTCCTGAGCCTCCAACTGCTTCCCCAGCTCCCACAGCAGCAGAAGCTCAGCCCCATCAGGCATCAGGTGCTAGTGGTGAGAGCAGAGCAGTTCGTGTATCCCACATCTGTCCTTCAGAATTGGCGGCGTGCAGCTTGTAGCTGTGCTCTCAGTCTTTCTCGCCCTCTACTAATCATAAAGTGCCTCTGCAAGTTATTTTGAAGGATGCATTTTCCAATGGGGTGCTTCTCTTATGATTATTTACAATCACCAGTGCATGCGTATGTTTTTATTATACTCAACACCTAAACGAATTTCCTACTAACCAAATCCCAGTGCTTGGGAGCAGAATTTCAGGTAAGTAATAAAACATGACTGGGTGTACTGCTGTAGGAAACTAATCAATGATCGGGTGGTGTGATGCGGTCCAACACAAGGCAGAGTTACTGTTACTGTCCAAGTTGAGTATTTCCCAGTAACGACATGTCTCAGAATGTTTTATTCCTTTTATACCACAGCAATTTGTCAAGGATTCAATTTTTTATTTATTAAAGAACGACACTTCATAATTTTATCATATATAGTTATGTTTAATGTTGTGGAATATCCACAAAACAAATTGGTTCCAAAGTTAATAAAAACAAAAAACTACAGCTTGTCATGTTACCGAGAAACCAGCAAGTACCAAGTTCTCTGTCCTAAAGACTTCCCTTTTCAGAAAACTTCCTGACTGTTCCAAAGCGCTGACACTGGAGACTCCTTCCATAAAGGTCTCTTTACAGAAATGTCACCATATCAGTGATGGTGTTTTTATTTTTTTTAAATAGCAGCACATTTTTAACCCATTCATTATTAGCCTAAGAGTTATGTGGCGTCTTGGTCATGCAAGTCTGTATGAATTAGCACTTACTATAGAAATAATAATGTATTAGAATGATTGGATTAATATAAACCTGTAATTTGTCTGGCAAATTGCAAATTAATCAACACCTTATGACCAAGCAAATTCAATAGAACTGTGGTACATTTATCTTTAGGAGATCTCCAGGTTTAAAAGACATGCTAAAGACAGTCTGTTTTGCAGAGAATATGGCATGTTCCAAAAAAAGAAAACTCATCAAGAAATTCTGTCTGGAAAAGAAAGCTGTTAAACTTTCTACCCAGTCCTGAATATCTTACTTCATTTCCTTAAGCATAAATAGATGGGTTCAGTGAAGTTTCCTAAGGTAATGACTGCATGGTTTCTCTATATGGAACGATCTGACTTTTTCCTCCAGCGCAGGGAGTTTTTCCTCCCTCATTGGAGAAGCCTGACACCTGCTCTGCTAACAGTGTGGAGAGATGGACACTGTTCATGGAGATCCACTGGAGATTTACCTGCTCACACTGTGCCCTGTCTTTGCATTGCTGGCCTTCTCATGCTTGTCAGCTTTTATAGGGATTGCACTGATCACTGATTTCTTGTCTTTTTACAAATGAACTAACACGGCATGTTTTCAGATCAATGATAACCTTTCACACCTGCAGTAAATGACATGAAGCATGCTTGGTTTCTAATATTGATGATCCTGTGGAAGTCTGACAGCTGCTCTCACGCTGACTGCATATTCCAATGACTGGTTCACAGAGCCTATTCTTTCGTTTCCTTACATGCATTGTAAATGTTCAGTTCAAGAACGGCTACTTAATATGTGGGTCTTACTGAAGAAATGGGGAAATATAGCATCAGCTGGAACATCTGTGCCGAGTACAGCAGGAGACAGCAACAGCATGCTTAGTTTAATATTCTGCTTCCACATCTCACTGCGTCATTCTCTTGCCACAAGCAGGTGTTGGTGTCTATCCCCAACAAGAAATGCAGTCCTTGTTGCCAGCCTGGCTCTACAATGACTCTCTTGTTCCAGGTAATAAGAAATAAAGTCTGTCCAAGTACTATTTTAAAAGTGTATGTCTTCTGTTGTTTAGATTTTTTTTTTTTTCCTTAAGGGTTGTGTGCCTGTGTGTCTCTATGTTTTGCACAGAGATGTTCAAGAAGGTTCTAGAGTTTACAATGACTCCAGCAGGCATCGACACAGCCAAACTCTACCCCATCCTGATGTCATCTGGTCTGCCCCGAGAGGCTCTGGGTCAGATCTGGGCTTCAGCTAATCGTACCACACCAGGCAAGCTGACCAAGGAGGAGCTGTACACCGTTCTGGCCTTGATTGGAGTAGCACAGGTAACACAGAGTTGATGAAAAGCATGACAAACCTGACAGAGTGAGAAAGTCTGGAAAGCAGTCACTGTAGAAGTATGGAGGTATGTTAGGTCAGGCTGTAGTTTCATACTTTTTATAATCAATAAACTAGGGTTATAGTCCGTTAAGTTCATTGGGTCTGTTTGCTGGGGCCTGATTTCACTTCCCGGCAGAGTCTTCTATACAAAGTACCCATGCTTCCAGTGTTCAGCAGGTATCTCAGCTGTTATCACTGGTTGCAGAAGTGCCAACATTTATGGTTTAGAATTAGCATTTATTGTTTTGACCCTGTGCTCTTGCAAACATCTGAAACCAAAGCTGTTTCAGCTAAGGCACTGGTCAGACCAAACTCGAATAAAAGGATGTGTTACGATTTAAGAATTTCTTTCAGTGTGTTCAGACTATCATAATTTTAAATAAACTTGGGCAGACAAGTTGTTACATTTGTTTAGTATGCACCATTCATGTTAGTAATAAAAATATGAAAACCATTTTTTTTTTAACTGTACTGATACTTGGGTCTATAAATGTCTACAAATAAATCAGTAACATGATTCACTACAGTTGTAGACAGTTTATTAGCATGTGCAACATAATAATGACATGAACTGCAGTCTGTATTAAAGTAAGCGAATTGCAAATTGCAGTTAAATATCATTTCAAACACTACATATTTTATCGTTTATGCTGTTAGCATGGAGCTATCCCATTCACCAATGTATGCTAGGGTTCTGTGGTAAAATTCCTTTTTTTACTCCCCCTTTGCCACTTGGAGTTTTTTGTTAGCAATGTTGGCAACAATGGAGTTGTCCTAGGATATTGCCTGATGAATGCTTCCTTATCTCATTGAGCCCAAACACAACAGCGGCCGCCTGGGGGTGGGCAGAGCTAGCAGTAATGTGTGGCTTGTTAGTGCTCCCACAATAAGAAGCTTGTTTTTTTTCCTAATGTAAATTATCATCTTTAGGCAGCTTGGGGTAGGGGGATTGTGCTACAAGTGATGGATGTGAAAAATGGAATTTGACTTTAATGAGTAATTAAGAAAAACCTCTTAGTGAGGTGTGCAGGGGATTTAAGGAGGTTTAATACTTGCTTTGTAATCGTGATCTGCTGATCAGAAAGGCAGAAAATGTTTGCCCTGAATGTAAGCGCAATTCTACATTATCTACTTACCTGCAAAGCATGTTTTAATTATAAGATAAATGAGTAAATTTTTATTTCATAACAAGCTTTAAGTGTCAGTTTGACGACTCTGAGAACCCACAAATGTGATTGCTATTGGATTAATGTTTAAAGATCAATCAATGCTTTTGTTTACAGTTCTGTATTGTATATTTTTTTAAATGAGGGGTTATAGGTGTAAAAGAGTTATTTTGTGAATCTACCATTGTGTAGCTCTGATGGTCTTTTGTTCCAGAGTGGGCTTCCAGCGATGAGCCTGGACATCCTGAGTCAGTTCCCTACCCCTCCAGTGCCCAACTTGCCTGCAATGACTATGGCTATGCCAGCTGTCCTGACGCACCAGCAGCCCCTAATGCCCCCTGCCACGCCTGCCGTCATGCCCATGGCCTCCAACTCACTGGCACAACCTTCCAACAGCTTCATCGCCAACTTCCCCCCTGTCCAGGTAACTTGCTTGAACGCAGTCAGACGTGTGACTGCTGTGGTGTAAAGAGACCTCAAAGTATCAAATCCTGTGTAAGTTGTTCAGTTCCAGTACCAGAACTGGTACTTTTGGGCTTTTGAGCAAAGTCTGTAAACCTCAACTTGTCCAGTAGGTCTCATACCTTAATCTGACCCTAGTCCCCCCCCCCTTCCAAACTAGTTGTCCACTTTGAGACAAAGATAGCTGATGCACTTTTATGTTGGTCTACTCCAGGGAACCAAAGTGGATGATGATGATTTCCAGGACTTTCAGGAGGCTCCAAAAGCTGGAGATGATTCATTCACAGATTTTCAAGGAGAGACAGGAGGAACATTCCCAACTGTAACCTCCTCTCAAAGCAGGTATGAAAGTTGAACAGTGATCACTCATTCTCCATTGTAAGGGATATGGACATGATCATTTTCCCCTTTAAAATGCATTTACAGTGAGGAGAAATGCGTATCACACTTTTTTTATTCTGCAAAGCCATTGTTGGCATTACTGAGATGTTTATGGTAAGGAGTAATTAGCTCTTTGCAGTATTCAATTTTGTCCCATTCCTCTCGACAAATCGTCTCCAATTCCACAAGTTTAAGAGGATCCCTCTGATGTACTTGGAACTTCAAAATCCTAAATAAATTTTCAGTGGGAAGTCAGGAGATTGGCTAGACCATGCAGGGGGGTCATTGTCTTGTTGAAATGTCCATCTCCTCTCCAAATTAAGTTTCTTGGCTGATGAGGTTAAATTCTTCTCTAATCTGTCCCGGTACATCGCTATATTCGTGTTTCCTTCACTGACATGTAATGACCCCGTACCGTTTTCAGAGAAACAGCTCCATTGCATGTTCCCATCTCCGTACCACACTGTGGGTATGGTGTTGGGATCATGTACACAACCCTTATTTTCCAAGCATGGTGAGCTAAATTATTGCCAAAGAGTTCTGTTTTAGTTTTTTCATATCAGAGTATATTGTTCCAAATGAGTTCTGATTTGTCTAACTGCTTTTAGATGTGCATCTCTGTGCCTCTTTTTTTTAGCAGAGGAGTTTTGTGTGTGGTGTAGGGACGGAGTTTATTGCGATGCAGTTCATGGCTTATTATTCTCTGTGTAACTGCTGTTCCTTTTGCTTTCAGCTTGTCCTGCAACTCTTTTCAAGTGACTGCTGACTTCTTTCTTACCTTCCTTATCATTAGTCTGAGAGTGTGTTGTGAAATCCTGTGTGACACATCTGGCCAAGATGAATTGTGATTCTATGAACATTTCACCTGCCTTTAATCACAGCAGATGTACTTAGAGGAATATTTACGGTCTTTGCTATGACTTTGTTTTTTCCCTTCAAGTATTGTTTAAAAATTTTGTCCCCTAAGAAGCAGCTTCACCATAATTGCTGTGTCACGTGAAAATTTCCCAACTTCCCAGTGTCTTATATAATGTATTTTATAATGAAACCAGGTACAGTTTGCACAAGGAACTTTTTTGCAGCATATATGTTTGAACTTGATTTGGTTTTATACATGCTTTATACGGACTTTTTGTGCAGTCATAAGACGTGTGTAAATTTGAAGTGGGTATATGCACTGTACGTATATATCAAATAACAAAAACAAAAGTGTCCAGATACATATTTCCCCTCACTGTATGTCTGTTCTGTCAGTTCCTTGCTCTGAATAGACCTTTATTCCCTGCCATCCAGTCATGTTGCATCAAATTATGACAATGTGTTTCTGTGCAGCGAGTTTCTCCTGAGTGGCTTAGAGCATCATATAGTGGCCACTTTGTGATAGCTTGTCATAAAACATCAGGAAGACTAATTAAGCTTTGGCATATTTGCTGATGAACCCGTTTCAGTGAACAGCTGATAAGCTTGTCTAATTTCTAAACTGCACACAAAGATCCTGTGTTCATCATGCAAAAGGCAGTTATCAGAAGCAGAAAGGGAGGAGCAGGCAGAACAACTTTTCTGTTTTCTACAATCCCAGAGTCTACAGAGCTACTCCCTAATTTAAGGATGGGTTGGTGGCAATTCTAGGGCATTTTACCCAGAATGGAGATCTATTTAAAAAAAACAAAACAAAAAAGTAAGGCAAAGACAAAAATACTTGAGTCAGTTGTAGCCAGAATGTGTGTGTGTGTGTGTGTTACAGCATTCCAGTCATGCTGACTCCAGTGTCTGGCTCTTCATCCTCTTCTACCTCTGATAAGTATGCAGTGTTTAAACACCTGTCAGTGGAGCATCCTACAGAACCCACACCTCCTGCTTCAGGTACAGAACACAGCAGTGCATTTGCCGATACACACACACACACACACACACACACACACACACACACACACACACACACACACACACACACACACCCTCTCCTTAGCCTCATAGAACTTTGAGTTTCCACTTCTACTAATGTTAGGCAACTGCCTCACTGATTTATTGTCTTAAAGGTTATTTTATTCCTGTCACAATAAATTCTTCAAGAAATCTTTGTGTTCAAAGATTTGTTGTATATATTATATGTATACTTTTATATTATGCAGACAGTCACATTGCTCTTTTATAATTTACAGAAGGTTTACTTGTCTTTGATTTAGATCTTGGAGACAAATACAGTGTGTTCAGAGAGCTGGAGCAGCCGTCAGACAGAAAGCCAGTTGGTAAGCATGTTCCAGTCTAACACGGTGCATACGCAGCACATTAAGATCATAATTATACATTTCTACAAAGTTTGAATTTGGAGGAGTGTCTGAACTTTTCTTTTAAATGGTAACGTACAGTTACATTGGATACTTTTACATGCAGCCTAATAATCGGTTAATAATCTAACTGATAGCTTAATTGGAATAAAAAACTTTCATGTCAGCACCTCGATGAGAATAGAGTAAGCCGATTGAAGCCAGTACGAATGAAATTTGTATCTGATTGAACAAGGTGGATAAATATCCTTTTAATAATCCACTTAGTAGAAGAGTAATAGCTGTGTAAACCTGTGTCTGATTACTTTCACTATTGGAATCAGCATGTGCAAATAAACGGTTGTGTAGGAAAACAATGTTAATGTTACACATTTAATATCTGTTTAAAATAATTGTGAGGTTTGATGATGAGCAGTAGGATGGGTGCCAAGCTAACATTTTGAGGCAGATGTAAGACATGGCTTGACCACAGTAACAAGCATTTTCATCAGACACTCATACAGAATGTACGCACTTTTTTAAAAAAAAAAAAAATTATTTTATAAATAGCTTGGATAAAATTTCTTGTGCAGTTATTCCCAAACAATGGCCTTTAAATTTGGTTGCATGAGTAAATGTATTATAGAACTGTTTAATTAGTTCATAAAGTGCACATTTTATGTTATTTTCAACAACCAAAGCATCCTTGTGCCTGAAAGTCGGACATATATGAAATGCTGTGCAACTTTACTGTGGTCACTGTGGTTCTTCTTCTTCTCAGTGTTCTGTTTAACATTCACAAAGAAGTACTCAATAACAATGCAATTAAAAAGCAGAGCTCTCTGACTGGACTCGCACTCCATTTTGTTACGGTAAAGTTGACACTAAACCCTGCTCCATAACTTCGATTAGATTACTGAAGTAACATGCATATAAACAGTTTTTTGGGAATTTGCAGTTGAAATGAATTTATACGGATTGGCAAAATCCTTGCATGTAAACATAGAAATAGTGATTTTATATCAGTACATCAATGATTTTGATAAATATGGGCCATATTGGATGTGTTATTGTTCCCATCTGTTAAAGCAGTTCTGGCTTCCAGTCAGCCTAAATGTGATTCTATTACCACATAAAATTACGTACGTTCATGCAGGTATATGTGTGTCCCTATCTTACTAGAACAGAATCCAATGGGAGCAACTCTGAGAGCTCCAGTAAGTTATCAGTGGTGTTTGCCTCTTTTCCACAAAACTATATTCAGCAGCATTTTTTTTCTGCTTCCTTTTTCTTCACACTGAGTATGTTCTGTAGCTTTGATGGAGCCACTCTATCTCTGCCCCATTCTAACAATTGGATTAAACTTGCCAATACATTAAGAACTTCTATTTTTAATTGTGAGAGCAGAATGTGGTGTGTGAAGCACCACACAAATGGAGATCACGTGCTTCTACAGAGAGCCACATCTCTGTGAGGCATAACCTCTTAATGTCCTGAATGACCATCTCAGTGCATGTAATGTGTGCATATGTGAGTGGCTTGAGGTGCTTCTGTTGTGTGGTGCTCTTTTGTGTTTTTTCTTTCTTCCCTATGAGTCTCCTCATGCACGGAGTGACTCACTGAGTGAATTTAAAATTCAACTGGAGTGTCTGATGTGTCTCAGAGCTGAAACTAAACTGCTTTTTTCTTTGTAGGATTGTGAAATTAAAAATAAATCAGGTCAAGGGTGGCTTGAATGCTGGCTCCATATTGTGCCAGTCTAGTGCTGTAGCCACTATGAAATGCTGTGTCACACCACCCTTTTAATTGTTTTCTTCCTATTCCCCCCCCCCCAGGGGAAGGTTTTGCTGATTTCAAGTCCGTTGGTGCCGATGACGGCTTCACCGACTTTAAAACGGCCAACAGCACTTCTCCACTAGACCCTCCAGACCAGGCCAAGACATTCCAACCCACTTCTTTTCCAATTCCTTTCGGCCCCTCTCCTTCTCTTTCACAATCTCAGACCCATCCAGCATCTCTGCCACAGACTAAAAACCCTCTAAACATGTCAGACCTGGACCTCTTTTCCTCCATAGTTCCTCCTTCCACGGTTGACTCTAAAGCCACCTCTTTTTCCAATTCCTCCTCTTCTTCCTCTGCGGTGCCCTCGCTGCTCCTTCCTTCCACAGGCCCCAAACCAGACGACTTTGGTGACTTTGCACTCTTTGGCTCCTCCTCTTCCTCATCTTCTGCCTCTGAGGCAGCTGCCTCAGCTCAGAGAGGATCCGGGGGAGGAGGAGCAGTGGTACAGGATGACTTTGCCGACTTCCTGTCATTTGGTAACCCTGGGAAGCAGCCAAATGAGAGCAGCAAGGAGAGTGATGACTTTGCTGACTTTCAGACATCCAAATTCCAAGAGAAGAGCTTGGTAGACAAGATGGCTGCCTTCAAACAGGCCAAAGAGGACTCTGCTTCGGTTAAGTCATTGGACCTGCCATCTATTGGAGGCAGCAGCGTGGGAAAAGATGACTCGGAGGATGCGCTCTCTGTGCAGCTGGACATGAAGTTATCAGACGTGGCTGGAGAGCTAAAGCATGGTGCATCTGACAGTTCATTGGACCTGCCAGGCCTGAGCTCCCATCAGCCCCCGGCCGCAGGTGAGGAATTAGTACGCTTGCTGTGGTGAGACACACACACACACGTACGCATACCAATACACACTCCACACTCCAGTCAGGCCTTTTTATGGCCTTCTTACAGTCAGATCTCCAGCAGTATAGAGAGAAGTAGTATTTAGATTTGAGTGGTTAAATGTTTCTGACATATCGAAAGCTTGGCACATGCCATTTCATCTTATTTCATTCATCACCTTCCATTTACACAGTATTTATTTACTTATAATTCCATATTAATTTATTTTTAACATTTAATTTTTAGATTAAGCTTGGTCTTAGGCTGAAGTGAAAGTGGGGTCTCTGCTTTGGACATCTAATTGGAAAGTGTAGTACTAGGCATGATCTTTCTATATCCTCTAACACCATTGGATACAATGAATCAGGTGACTGGTCCTCTGTTCTGCAGCTTTACTTAAGGTGTCACAACCCCAGTTTTTCTCCAAAGCTGTGATGTTTGTGACAGAAATGATTGTCAGTGTCCCCCCTTATAAATGAATGCTCTGTAGATTCACTGCTCTTAGACTAAACTACAAACATACTATTAGTCAGGTGTCTATAGAATTTGTCTCCATCTTTCTCACAAAACGGTGGAATTCAGCTCATTGTATGTTAGGTTTCAGGCTCAGCTCTTGGGTAGAGGTGTGACACGCTATTTTTTTTTTTCACCGCCCTGGTCTCTCAGGGGATGGTTCAGCTCTCAGTATTGTATAGATCAGGGGTGTCCAATCTTATCCACAAAGGGCCCGTGTGGGTGCAGGTTTTCATTCCAATCATGCAGGAGCCATACCTGATTCCAGCTGTTTAATCAGTTGATCTTGGCTTTCAGTAGACTCAGGTGTGGCTTCTGCTAGGTTGGAATGAAAACCTGCAGTCACACTGGCCCTTTGTGGATAAGACTGGACACCCCTGGTGTGGATTCTTTATAAGTGGTAGCATAGTCAGAAGAATTTTCAGAGTTGACCACAATGAACACGTGTCAAACACAAGGCCTGCGGGCCAAAGCCGGCCTGCGGCCTTGTTTCATTTTACCCATGTGACCTTAAAATAAATAAAAAAAATAAAAAGGCCTCTAGTACACTGCTCAACATTTTTACACTATGCACTATGTAGATCAGGAGCTGTGTGTACACACTGTTTTATTGGACTAAGAGGTATAGCTTCCTATACTAATCCTTATTATCCTGAGTGTCACAGGACACTTCAGAGTTACATTTCTCTCCTCCTCCTTCTCCTAGTGAAGGGGTTCAGGGCTTAAAAAAACAAGAACAAGAAATTTTCCTTCACTGGTTCCATATTGGTAGTGAACTCAAACTCACAGAAAATATATACCATGATGTACATCATCTCAAAAACATGGCCTTGTGCTCCATAACAGGATTTAAAACTTTTAGCAAAATAGTTGTAGTATTTTTCTTAATTGTTCATATGAAAAGATGATCACTTTCTGGTGGTAATGTACTAAAATACAAAACCTTTCTATAGGCCTGACCAAAAATGAATTAGAAAAAGTGCAGATTTTTTTTTCAAATTAATCTTTAACTCGTAAATAACATATTTATATAGCATTTTATTGCTGCTGAAAATGTAAAATGAAATCAAGTAAACAAAAAACTACAAAAAAATCACTGTTAAACAGTTATTATTGAATAGCAAATAACATAAAACACTAATCCAGTACTGCAAAAACAGTGTGGTCTTTGATCACTGGTGTTGCCAGATTGGTTTAAAAGTTTTTATTTATTTATTTATTTATTTTAAGCACTTTTTAAACCATGGTTTATTACTAACTCCACTTTAATATAAACCAGCCCTGAAATGTAATCACTATCATCCCCCAGCCATTTTTCAGCTTAAGGGCATTTACAATTAACCAGTCATTGGGAATCACATCTGATCTGGCAAAAGTGAAGACATTATTGCTGCAGTTTGAACATGAAGCATTATGTTGTGTAGCAGACTTAAATTATTTATTATTATGTATTTAAAATGGAGACGGTTTATCTTTTGGTTAGCATCTGTCAGCATTTTTTCTGAAATGTTGCTGCCACTTCTTGGCAATGAGGTTTTCTTAAAGGCTTTAGTCCATTGTGGGCACCATCACCTGAATACAAATAGGCTTTAATAAGACTCCTCTCATATTGATCATTTCCTTCTCTCGTATCAATCATCATTACTTACACAGCATCTCATCTACGGCTCATCTTGTGTAGTTTCCATGCAAGGCATTACAACATTCCATAAACCTATAACCTGGCCACGATATCAACCCAGCAATGCTGAGGATAGAGTCTAGATACAACTTTTCTGAGCTTGCTGGAAAGGGGCTAAAAGTAAATCAGTTGAATGTCCCATTGCCTTATTCTCACAGCCTGCTAGTGTTCAATTCCTTTTTTTTATCACTCCAGTAGGCTGGTCAGTCCCTGTAAGTGGAGCCACATAAATTCTGTGCTCCAAAATCCCTAAACTTAGAGCTTCATACATCACTGAGCTCAACAGTGTTCGGTGAGATTTGGTCATATGATATTTATTTATTTATGAATGAATGAATGAATGAATGAAAACTTTCGTATTCCTGATACAGATGCCTCTAGTCTGGGTAATGAGCAATTCCAGAGCTCAGGCATAAGCATTTACATTTGTTCATTTGGCTGATGTTAGTTGCTTGGCATCAAAAGCAAGTGAGACAGAATAAGAAACGCTGCTTGTAGGTCATGGGATTCGAACTCACTACCTTCTGGTCACTTCTCAACCACTGCCCAGTATTGATTTTATCTGCACTAAGCTCTGGATGTCTTGCTCACCTTTGACGAGACAGTATCTCTTTTCCCAGTATCTCTGTTTAAAGGCAGAGCCCCCAAGACATGTTTGCTCAGTTTGTAGGTGACGTTACTCTGGGTTCATTGCAGTGTAACTGAGCCTCCAGTGGTTCTCACAGGGCACACCGTATTACTTCTCATCATACCTTGCTTTTGTTTGCCACAATTTGTGCCTGCCTTTGCAGTTTGTGAAATTGACAAGAAAGCAGTAAGAATATTGCTCGGATTCTAGACATACCTGTGGAAACGGGTACTGTTTATGGACAAGTAAATGTACACATGTTCAATTAATAGTGTATTTTTATTACAGGAATATATACTCTTATTTATTTTCAAAATAGATAGACTCGATTGATACTCCAGACTGTGTTTGTATTTGTTAGATTGCTTATCAGTATTTCTGCACAGTGTTTTATATGCTGATGTGATGTTCATTTTCTGCATTATGCCGGGGATGAAATAAGGTCCCACTTTTTTTCTTTTCTTTTCTTTTTTTTTTTTGGGACTGCTTGTGGTGGGACTGCTAAGCGCATGTGCACAGGAGCTCTGAACATACAGGTGGCGAGAGAAAAAGGATACTGTCTCTGTTATCTTAGTTCTGCACCTGTCACTCAAACAACCTAATGCTCTGATAGGCTAGTCCTCTTTGTTTACTTTTAACCCTTTGAGTACCTGGCAGCAAGAATATTATCTACACTATGCCACTCAACAAATTCCAGTCCGATTGTTTGCTTTGATTAAATGGCAAGTCATAAGAATACAAGTAGATGTTTCAGTGAATGCATACCAGACTTAATGTCAGGATTCCTGAAAGTTCTTGTGGGAAAAGTTTTAATGATGCTTTCAGTTCCTCAAAGGGTGAATAACTGCAAAGAACTTGTACTTTGATTCACCTTTTATCTTTGCTTAGTAAATGTTCTGTATGAATCTATTTCTCTCTTGCTTTCTCCTTTTTCAGCACAACTAGAATGTGTCTTTGACCTACAATAACATTTTAGTCTGTGAATGTGCCTTCTCAGTTCTGGTTTTGGGATTCTCTCTTTTAACATTCTTGCTTTTTTTCCCATTTTCACCCGACTCTGCATGCCTTTGTAGTCTCATAATGAAAGAAAAAAGAGACCTTTTAAGTGTTTGGCAAAGCTCTTGTAACAGACCTTTTTTGTGACCTATCTTTCTCTCTCTGCCAATGTTGTCGTAATAAATATGAATGCTGGTGTAGCGGAAATGCGTGCCGTTCTTACTTCTCCTCTTTCCTTCTTTCTTCCTCTTGTTTCCCAAAGTAGATCTAGCCATGCAATCAACAAGCACACTGCGCAAGTTCCTTGTCAATTTCACAAATGGTTTATGCAAGCAGTCGTGTCAGACAAAACTGTATGTTTTTGGATGTTTCTTTAGAAACAAAAAATGTGGCAAAATAGACAAGCAAAAACACATTTTGGTTATAATAAAAAGAATACGACTGATTATAGTTAAGCAAAAAGGCATGATTAGGAAAATGATCAGTGTATTTGTAGTAAGCATGGATGCATAAACATGGACTGATAGACTAATGACATGAACTTACATGAAGATATACTCAACAATATAATCCACAATATTCCCAAATTTCATGGTGTGCAAGATATGTGCAGAACATCTGGTGAATTAACACATGCAAGAGTATTTTAGTTATTTTACTGACTATTTAGCTAGCAATGGAAAGAACCTGAAAAGCTCCAAGGCGCATCAATACTTCCACGGCAGTAAAGATTGATGACTTTAACTGTAGTTATTCAACAGTGCTGTTGAATTCTCAATTCTGATTGGGAAGAAAATCATCAGATTACTTTTCTATAACAGCAGCTCCGACAGTAGTCACATCTGCAAGGCAAATCACAGGTTTAATGTGCTTCTTCTATTATATGATTAGTTTATAACAACGTACACAGTGGCTTGTGTGGCAGATCTTCCACATAATCTCAGCCTGATAGCAAACTGATTAAAATGACGTTATTTAATACATTGTATAATGACTGGTATGGTGAAGCTTTCTGTAAGGAGATTTTTACATTTCTGGAGTCTATCTCCAGTGTCAGCGCTTTGCTGATCCTTCATGGTTTACATCAGGGGAGATTCGCACTCTGTGCTTTTTATTCATTTTATTCCTTACATATTTTACATTTATAAAAAAAAAAAAAGGCAGGCTACAGGCTGAAATGTCCATACAACATTAATACAACATGTCCATGCAACACTGTGAGCACTGTACTCTGTATTCGGTTATAAGAGTTTTCTCTCTGAATACTGAAACATGCCGCCCATATATTATGGATCTTTTAACATTGTGACACTGCCTTAGTGACAGTGACATTTTAACATTGTTGTTTAGGTCACAAGATTCACTCATCCCTAGCATGAACTGCACATGCCGTCTCAGAACTCCTTTTTTTGTGGAAAACACCAGTCAGCTAAACTAACTCACCAAGTTACACTAAAAATGAAGAAAAAGGTCACATAAAAGACATTTGGCTAGGCCTCATTTATGACCTGCATCTCATTTTCAACTAGCTTACAACTAGGATGAAAAAAAGACTTTCCACTTACACAATACCCAGACACACCTAGATGAAGACTTTAAGCCGAGTGGAACAACATGCACCTGAATCTTGAATCCTGGAGAATGGAGAATCCTCTTTTTACTATCCTGCATGTGTTTGTTTCTGTTGTTATAGTCCAAACGGGCAGGAATCTGATCTCTAAATGGTAAGAGACCACTGATGGATAACTAGTATTTGGTTGCTGGATCATTCTCAGCACATCAGTGACACTGACATGGCCATGTGGTGCTGCTGGAGTGACTGTATCAGACACAACAGTGTTGCTGGGTTTTAACATTGTGTTCACTTACTGACCAGATTATTAGACACACCTGCCTTGTTGATCACTTTGTAGGTGTGCAGTTAAGAGAGAGTGCATTTCATGCACCTGCCTTTGCACTTCATCCATGTTTATGACCACAGGCTGCTTGGTGGACTGTTTCTCAACACAGTAGTGACACTGAGAGTAAAATCCCAGCACAACTGCAAAGTCTGATGCACTTTTACCAGGACCACACACACTACCATGTCGGTGTTGTGGCTGTGCTGAAGATGGTGATCGTTTTTCCAGTGGGGGACAGGGTAGAAATAAGCTGACACTTTGATACAGTCAGTAACTGCAAACCTACAAAGACCAACGTCTATATGGTAGGTGTACCTGATAAAGTGTCTCCCAAGTGTTTATCTGATGTTAACTATTTCTGACAGGATTTCTGAGGTCATTTTTAGTGGCCAGGGTCAAACAGGCCTACAGTAGAACAGGGTGTGTAATCAGTAGTGGTCCCACAGGTAAGGTTGTCTCCACACACCACAGGTATAGGCATAGAAGTTTTATATATAGATAAAATTATTAACATACATTGTCCTGTTTAAATTCAAAAATTCAAATCAGTTACCTAATGAGCTCAGTAAGTGTTTAACATGCAGTATTAAACAAATGAAGTGTTTAATCAAAAGGCAATGGACAGGTTTAATTCCAGAAGGACTCATGTTCACTTTCCATATACAATGTGATCTTGGTCAACACAGAACAAAAGAAAGTAGTGAAGCAAGTCTGTGTTTAATTATTAATATTTAAGATTATAGCCAGGGCCAAATAATCCAACAAATTAATTTCTGATTTAAGGATAAATGTGTTTGGTTTGGTTTGACGATTTAGATTTATGATCTGGAACCACACAGGTTTCTGTTCTCTTTCAGAGGTTGACGATCTCAAGTTCGATCCTTTCGGGAACTCTGGCATCAGTGGCACCAGCTGCGATTGGTCCGACAAAGATGATGCCCCGTCTGGTCAGGGCGCGAAAGCCCAGGGAGTTCCTGTTTCTGGACTGCCCTCCTCATCCATGCTTCACAAGAAGGAGACGTCATTTGGAAGCTCAGAGAACATCACACACACCACACTTGCAAAAGTCACCACGTTCCCCATTGAAGATGCAGGGTTTGCTGACTTTGCAGATTTCAGCTCTGCCCAGCATGCACCTAGAGAGGAAGATGATGATGATTTTGGTGACTTTGCCAGCACTGTTTCAGAAAAATCAGATGCAGCTGATACAGGTCTTGAGGCCACCCATCCTGAGGCGCCAGATGACTTTGGTGCTTTCCAGGCTGACAAGCCTAAGTTTGGCAAATCAGACTTCCTCAAGGCTAGTGCTCAGCCGAAAGCAAAATCCAGTGAGGAAATGATCAAGAATGAACTCGCCACATTTGATTTGTCCGTGCAAGGTGAGTGAGTCATACCTAGGGGTATGGGGGAAAATTGGGGATAGAAAATGTGGACTGAAGAAGCAGATAATTTTTTTTTTTTTTTTTTTTTAATATTATTATACTTGCTGTAAGATGTAATATGATGTAACATAAAAGCAAAGGAAGTTTTAAACATTAAAATTGACTAATACTTTATGTGAATAAGAAGATGGCTAACATTTAAGGATCCGAGGATGTTACATTTGCCTGTTCTTTGCAGTACAGGTGTTAATAATCTTCACAAGGACCAGGTCCGTTTGCCTCTGTGGCATACTGCGCCTGATGAGGCTGGGATGTAGAGGATCCACAGCTGCAGTCAGTGGCTCCATTTGTTAATCTAGCTAACAGCAGATGGCAGTATTGTGACTGTGGATCCTGACAAGTTTATCAGAGACAGAGGAATATAGCCAGACAAAAGCCATGAGCAAACATTAACAGCCTACTCGTTCATTAATCTGCTGTAATTTATTGTTGCTTCCTCAAAGTGATAAAAGCTTACTTGCTTCTCATTCACCCCCTCCTCAACGTAAATGTAATTTGTTGCAATGAAAGCCTTGTTGTTTTCCCTGTCCTCTTTTTGAGAGTTAATCTGATCAGTGTGTCCTGTGCTGTGACAGATTAGAGTGATGTGATGGTCACCTGGAGACTGATGTGTAGCTTTTGGGAGTGTGACTGCTTGTCTCAGTGTAACCAACGTGCTAGCATACCCTATGTCATTCTCTTCTCCACTGTGTCTCTGTGTGCGCCTGTTTGTGCTGTGTGTGGGTGTGTCTGTGTGCGCGCCCGTGTGTCTGTGTGTGCGCCCATGTGTGCGCCTGCTTGTGCGGTGTTTGTGTCTGTGTGCACGCCTGCTTGTGCTGTGTTTGTGTGTCTGTGTTCGTGTGTGTGTGTGTGTGTGTGTGTGTGTGTTTCAGTGCCTGCACTACACGTCTCTGTGTGAAATCTGCTGAATAATTTATACCTACACCACTGGCCTGCTGCTTCACTACATAATTATCATTTATTGCAAATGAGGTATTTGTGGTTGCTGTCCTTGTCCTGGATGAATTAGTAACAACATTTTAGAGCAGAAAGTTGCAATTAAAGAACAGGATAAACACCGAGCCCCAAATAATAAATGAAACATGGTGGAAAACAATAATTGAAACATCATTAGTGAGTCAGGGTGTGCGTGTGCGTGTGTGTGTGCATGCATATGTGTTTGCAGGGTCCCATAAGCGCAGCCACAGTCTAGGGGAGAAGGAGATCTGCTCAACGCCTCCTGCTCCTGAGCAGCAGTTCCGCGATCGCTCCAACACCTTGAATGAGAAACCGGCGCTGCCTGTCATCCGGGACAAGTACAAAGACTTAACAGGAGAGGTGGAGGTCAGAGCTGCTCTTCCCTCTCTGTCCCTCTTTCCAGTCAGACAGACGCACTGTTTCTCTCTGGAATACTGAACTTAACTATGTTCTGATAATCACCTGAATAAGTTTTAAGTTTTTAGTTTCTCTCTCAGTCTCTTACAACTGCTCTTTTCTGTTTAGGAGAGTGAGCGCTATGCGTATGAATGGCAGAGGTGCTTGGAGAGTGCTCTACAGGTAAGACTGCACCCATACCTACACAGGTCAAAACACAAGCCTCTCACACACAGTGCAGGTTCTGCTAATTTTCAGGGGTCTGCTGCATAGAGATAGGGGTCTCCAGTTTATTTGTTTATTTTTAAAGTTGCTGTAGTCATTATTTAGACCCTGTGCTCTGGTCCCAGCTCCTTTTAACCGAAGATATTTAAAGAAAAGTGCTTCATTGTACTGTACATGTGCATATGAAGAGCTAATATAATCAAGAGAAACAGAATCCCATGGGATGAGAGATATCTCTTGGGTTTTTAACAAAAATATATAACATAACAAAATGAAAAGTAATGCATTAGAACCAAAATCACATTTAAAAAATAAAATGGGGAAAATAAAATTACTGTGTAAATATGATCAGTTTATATTCAGAACAGTGAACAATATCTATGCTGTTAAGATAGCAGTGGATTTCTAAGTGAAGTAAATTAAAAGGATTTGAATTCAGTGATTGTGTTTGCACTTTGCTCTGGACTTGATTTTCCTTGGATGCTTGCATTCAGGTCCACTCTCAAAGTAATAATTAAAGTCATCGAAAGATCCAAAAGCTCCTCAGCCTACATTAATAACACTGTATATGTTTTATGTTTATGGCCTAAATAGTGCTTTGTTGATGTGAAGCATGTTAGCTTGATAAACTTCTCAGGCTTTATCTCAAGCTTTAATTCTGCTGGGGGAAAAAAAGAAAACCGGATGTGGTGGAAAACATGAATTGGTACATATACACTATATGGCCAAAAGTTGGTGGACACCTGACCAGCACACCCGTATGTGGTTCTTCCCCAAACTGTTGCCACAAAGTTTGAAGCACACAGTTGTATAGGATGACTTTGTATGCTGTAGCATTACAGTTTCTCTTCACTGGAACTAAGGGGCCCAGTCATGTTCCAGCATGACAATGTCCCTGTGCACAAAGTGAGCTCCATGAAGACATGTGGTGCGTCTCAGTCAGCTCTAGTTCTGTAGTCAGGGCACTGATCAGGCAGTCGGCCATTTTAAGGACTGTCTCAATCACAAAAACCTGCTAGTGCACTGGAACGTTCGCTCCCTAAAAAATCCAACAATACACCACAAAACCAAGGATCATCGATGTGCACTTTGTTCCCTTACTGGAAATGACTTTGTTTTCTGAAGCCTCTCAGCTCGAAAAAAAATGGTGGACAAACTCAGCCAACTTTGTCTACAAATGTAAGTTGCTTATTATCATTGTTGTAGCTCTCAAATGATTACTTACATTAGTGATTTTTAACTTTATTTGACATTCTATATATGGTTTGTTTGAGTCTAATGACTTAAGTGTTTAATCATTTTTTTTTAAAAAGTCTATTAGCTAGCCTACAATCCTACTTGAAGTACCATAACAGAAACGCGTGTGATTAAGCTAACAAATTTATATGACATATAATGTCAGGAAGATATCGGTCCTGCCTGTTGTTGATAAATGCCAGTGGATGTAATACAACGCGAGTATGTAGTCATGTCGCGGGAAATTGAGTCATCAGTGTCGCAGTGTGTAGTGAGCCAGGGTCCAGTGCCCGAACTCGTGTACAGGATATATTGATTCGCGACCTAGGGGCTTGGGGCTGATTGAGACACACCATGGTTCGCCAAGGTTGGAGTGGAAGAACTCGAGTCGCCTGCACAGAGCTCAATCCCACAGAACACGTTTGGGATGAACTTGAACACTGACTGGGCCCCAGGCCTCCTCACCCAACATCAGTGCCTGATCTCACTAATGCTCTTGTGGCTGAATGAGCACAAATCCCCACAGCCACGCTCCAGAATCTATACGGAAGCCTTCCTAGAAGAGGGGGGGGGGCACAAACTTTTTGGCCATTAGGGTTTGTAGTGATTTACAATTACTGAATAACTTTAATAAAAACACAAAGTGAGAATTTGCTATATAACACTTTTTGGAAATTTTGGAAACTCTTCAATGACATTACAGCCGGTGTGTCTATTAATTACAGTAGTTTAAAACCTAGATAAATGGTCACTTATAGTAAGTTGATAATTTCCTGATTTATAGTACAGTATGTTAGAGTAGGTAAAAACAAGGTCAGCTTGAATCTAATTGCAGTTTTCATAAAAGGAATACTGCTACAGAACATTTTGATATAAAAGTGTTTTGACATTTTGGGTAGGAGCTCCAAATTTTAACACCGGCGTACGCTGCTATGAGTTAGCACTTAAAAATATGCCAAGAGTCTTCTCTCCCCCACATCCCTCACCTCATTCAATAAAAATGACCGATAGTTCAGTCGACATATGAAAGATTGACAATTGCATAGGTGTTTCGAAACCCTGCCCCCTTCCCCCATCCCACATTAGTAATCTTTTGGTTGGTGCTCTCGTCTCAACCTGATTTTGCACACGGGATTTGTGAAAGGACTATATCGAAAATGTTCTTTACTGTACTCTTCCCTTCCCAGCAGTGGGATTATGCACTACTCCTCTTCGGGGTTTGTTAGCTCTGTACAATGTGACTGGTTTGAATTCTGAGACTTGAAAGTTCAGGAATAAAAAATTGTAATGTTTCCAGTAGATATATTTGATGGTATACATTTGCCGAAATATGGTTAGTATTTGAGTTGTTGCATTATATTCATAGAATTAATCTGAGCTGTGGTTTTTATTACATTGCAAGGGATCTGTGTCAGGAAAAAAGCCCAGATATGTTGGATATAGGATTCAGTTCATCAGTCTCTATGTACCTCTCTCTCTCTCTCTCTCTCTCTCTCTCTCTCATGTGCTACTTTTCATTCTCTCAACATCTTTGTATTATATGTCTATCTCCCCCTGCTTCTTCTCTCTTTCACTCTGCAGGTGATCTCCACAGCCAACAACACCCTTAATGGTATCAGCAGTTCCACCGTGTGTACTGAGGTCATCCAGTCAGCTCAAGGCATGGAGTACCTACTAGGTGAGAGCTGGGATTAATATCCATTATATCACAGCACTGTTGAATTCCTCATTCTGAATGGTCAAAAAGAGTTGATTAATTTTCTATCACAGCAGCTCTGGTAACAACTAACTCCAGAGGTACTTGTGTGGAAGATTCTCACGTAATTTACATTTTTTAAATATCTGCTTATTTTTAAAGCGTTGTTATTTAACAAAGAAACATATGTAACAGTTGCTATGGTGAAACTTTCTGTAAGGAGAACATTTATTTACCATTTATGGAAGGAGACTCCACATCAGGGCTTTGAGGTAAAAGTTCCGTTTTCAGCCACAGGGAAGTTTTAAGGGTGACAACTTTATTCTATAACTCTAATTAAAAAAAAGAAGACTGGTGAGGGAACACCTGTTTATAGTTAATGAAAGTGGTAACAGGTTTCGTACTGACTTGTTTCGCAGACATTCCGCAATATTAAACGGGTAAAAAGTACATGATGTTGATCTTTAATAAATAATAAGTAATTATTGCTGTTGTGTAAGAGGAAATATGCTATTCCGGACATTTTCCTATTTTCATAGGAAAATAATCTACTCCAGGATGGTGTGATATGCTGTGGAAATGGGAAGCTCGGAATTTATAGTGTTCTGTATAGTCAGTATTATAGATTTAAAAAGCTAATTGATCTAAAGTAAATACTTGTATAAAGCCATGTTGACTTGACATCACTTGTTGGAGCTTGGAGTTGAGAAGACCATCCAGAATGAGGAATTCTGACTTGAGGGGGAATTCTTTGGATTTTCCTGGTCAGGGTTTGGGAATTCTGAATTCTATGTGAATTCTAGTCAAATGCAGCAAAACGTCTTGTTGAGGCCATAATCACACTACCACGTTGTTGAGTATTTTCGTATAACATCACACCTCACTGTATTTTATCCCTTATATGACATGTCTTTACTCCAATCCTCCTTTAACTGTGACCTATACAATTGCTCTGCTAGAAATGAACCTCGCCGTCTGTTTGCCAGAGTAGAGTTTCAGATTTCTCCCAGTATCAGGCTTCTACTGGGCTCTTATTAAGCTCTGAATGCTTCATTTCACTAAAACAGTGTTGAAGCTCTTTGATATGTTTTCCCAGCGCAGACTGTTCAACTGACAGTTTAGTTATTTTAGACTCATCTCACCTTTCTTGTGCATAATATCCACTGTTACAGCAGCTGTGACTGTGACAGTATTATCAGTAGACTGTGTGTGTGTGTTTGTGTTTTTGTGTGTGTTAGGTGTGGTGGAGGTGTATCGTGTGGCCAGGCGAGTGGAGCTGGGCATCAAGGCCACGGCTGTGTGCTCAGAGAAACTCCAGGAACTGCTGAAAG
Organism: Pangasius sanitwongsei; assembly: GCA_037576675.1. NCBI lineage: Eukaryota > Metazoa > Chordata > Actinopteri > Siluriformes > Pangasiidae > Pangasius > Pangasius sanitwongsei. Next base: position 5,613,542 of record CM075016.1, on the reverse strand, counting down.
ACATCAGCCGTGTATGGAACAACCTCATGGGCTTCATGTCTCTAGCCAACCTCTCAGTGAGTAATTCCACCATCAGAATGAAACACTTCATGCACGCTGTAACTGCTTGACACAAATCTCATTTTTCAGTCAGGTGGAACATCATTCAACGCAATTTTCAAGATGTTTTCTAGTGAGATTTTCTGTGCTCTGAGGTGGTGTGAAGAAGATTGCTGGTCAGTGCTGCGTAGAGAGAGAACAAAAAATGTAGAGATGGGCTTGTGCTCAGTCTGAGGTTCGCCCCTGGGAGAATATTGCTTTTCAAATGGCAGATGATAATATTTGAGGTGTCTGTGTGTGTCTGTGTAAGCAAGCAAGCTCTGGGAGTATTTTGGGAGTAAGGCAGTATCTGAATTCTCTTTTCATGCCATCCAGAAGCACCTTGTCTGTCTGAGGCTTTTTACTTTTTTTGTGCAGGTGTATTGATCAGCAGACTGGATGAGCTGCTGTAATTCCGCCACGATCTGAGGCTTAGAGCAGGCTAAAAACTCTTTATGGAGCATAGGCATTCATTCTGTCTGTGTGTCTGTGTGTGTTTTCCAGCCTGATGAGAGCTCTCTGGACTTCTCCTCCTGTATCCTGAGGCATGGCATCAAGAATGCAAAGGAGCTGGCCTGTGGAGTGTGTCTGCTCAATGTGGATTCACGCAGCAAGGTCTGCATAGCATACTCAGTCATACCAGGCCAGATATATCCATGTATTGCTGTTCTGATTCTTGTTACCTTCACCATGATGTTTCTTCTGCAAGCGCAACAGAAAAATGCCCTAGGTTCAACTTAACACCACTTTGGTCACAAAAGGTCTGAGACTGACCGCTACTTTGCCTTTGGTTATTTTGTAGAAGAAAGAGGAGAACACATTTGGACGTCTGTTTAAAAAAGTATGACACACTGATCTTTGTTTTGGTGCATTTGGGATGCTGGTGCTCCTAGACTGTGGTGCCAAAATGACCCCTGTCTATAGCAGTTAGATGGAAACTCTGTAGCTTGAAAACTGCTTATTCCAGGATGCACATTCCCTTAGCTCTGGCTGTTCATTTCCAGTACACAGCTTTGCTGTAGATCTGTGAGGCTGCTGTTCTATTATGCATGCTGTTGTAAAGAGCTCTAGAGAGGCAGATGATGGCGACAAGTCATTTTGGCACCTCAGTTTGGTAGGGGGGTGATGTTTCCAAAAGGGAGTAATTGATTTAAAGGGCGGTGGCACAATGATACAGCTGGTAGAGTTGCCTCCTCACAGCTCCTGGGTCCCTGGTTCAATCCTGAGCTCGGGTTACTGTCTGTGCAGAGTTTTGAATGTTCTCCTTAAATCCATGTGGGTTTCCTCCGGGTTCCTGAAAACATTGCAGTAGATGGATTGGCAACTCTAAATTCCCACTTCATGCCAAGTTATCCCAGGATAGGCTCTGGATAAAGGATAACAGTTACTGAGGAGGAATAAATGAATGAATGCTAATCTTGCTAGTAGTGATTAGCTGAGATGCAGCCTCTTTGCTATAGTACATTAGTGTCTGAAGAAGACCATAAGAATCCCAACCATCCATCATCTATCCACAAAAACACTGCTGAAAACGTAATACAACAGTGAATACTTTTCACCTACACCTGATGAAACCCCATCAGATCAGTGGTGAAACCACTTCTGCTTACAGCACCAATCAAATACTGCTTTTCCCTGGTGACCTGAAAGACCGAAAAGCTGCTCACTGGAAAAACTGAAATGTACAAGTCCAGATTTGGCTAGGCTTTATGGGTGTTTTTGATGGGAAAGGTGTTCAGGATGGAGGTCTTCTCTGTGGGACTGTAGGGTGTGGGACAGCACTGCATCCCAGCTGAGCAGTGTTATCAGGAATGGGCAACTAGCTGAAAGTTAGATCTCCTATAGATGTTTTAGTCATTTAAAAGCTAGAATATCTTCATAAGATATACAGAAGGCTCAAAAAAATGAGTCCTTTAACTAGGACTGTTTTTATATTACCAGTCGTCAAAAATGTACACAAATATTTGCCCAGTTAATACACATTATACAAGAAAACACTATTGGAATCCTTGTATGAAATCCAGCACACAGTACCAACTGTCACGTCATGTTTGTCATAGTGATCTCAAGCTGACTCAAGTAGTACTGTCCCCTGTGCATTATGTGTACCACAACGCTGTTGAATTCTCAAATCAATCAGTTAATAATAAAATGTAATCATTGGCAAATTGCTCTAGTATAAGAGGAATAAAACACTTTGTGATTTACTGTTATAGGAAAATAATCAGCTGTGGGTGGTTCCTCTGCTTCACACAGGGCTGCATCACACCACCCCATTGTTTATTATTTTCCTGAAGAGTCACGCCCTGTCATGTTTTATTCCTTACTCGTCACTGTAAATAAACACATACTTTGTTCACTATATGACTTGAGAATGTTGGGAACTTGCTTAAGAAATTTTATTTGGCAAAATGGTATTAGATTTAGGCGGGCACGGTGGCTTAGTGGTTAGAACATTTGCTTAGTGGTTAGAACAGGTTATATCCCACCTCCGCTCTGTGTGTGCAGAGTTTACGTGTTCTCCCCGTGCTGCGGGGGTTTCCTCCGGGTACTCCGGTTTTCTCCCCCAGTCCAAAGACATGTGTTGTAGGCTGATTGGCATTTCCAAACTGTCTGTAGTGTGTGTATATGTGTGCGTCCAGGCTGTTCCCCACCTTGTGCCCCGAGTTCCCTGGGATAGGCTCCAGGCTCCCTGCGGCCCTTTGTAGGATAAGCGGTACGGAAAATGGCTGGATGGATGTTATTCATGGACAATATTCATCATTTGTTTCTTTACAGCATGCTAAACATATTAATTTACACTTATTTCCATAGATTTGTGTACGATTTACATACAGCTACTCAAATCACATGGAGAATTTTTTTGCTTCGTGAACAAGTTGCCTATTCCTGTGAGGTTAATAGGGGCTGTAGCACTCAAACACTTGGGGCTTCTTGGTGATAAACTTCCTCTCCATCTTGATGCTTTCTTTAGACTTCTTTGGTTCAGACATCCATGACAATGTTTATGCTACTTTCAGGCACTGACAAAAGACCCAGGCACAAAGTTAATGGTAAATATCGTGCTTTTTTTTCTTTTTTTGTCTTAAAGCTTTGACCAGCTGTTATCAGAAATATCCTCCTCAGGACTGTGTCATGGTCTTTTTTTGCTGTTCACATATAGGCCTAAACATTTGAGCCTGGAATCTAAATACAGTTAACCTTTTAGCGAAGGTCTGTCCCAATCAGTTGACCTTTTCACCATCGGCGGACCTCCTACCTCAACTGGCTGTGGAATATGTCGCCATGAAATTAGACGTTGAAGTTTTGGAAATGTCCATTGCAGTGTCATATACTTGTTGAACGGCCAAATTATAAATATGTATGAATGAACATACAGAGAAAAGAAGAGATTAAATGAACAGAGAAGTCGTATCAGAACCTTTATAGTTTTAAAAACCACAGCTGTTCACAAGTCCTGGGTGTTATTGCTTTAGTATTTAATAAGAATAATTACACAAAATGCCTGTGAAAATAGGCTAAATGAAATGGGGTGTGTGTGTGTGTGTGTGTGTGTGTGTGTGTATGTACAGGAACACCTGTAACCCTGCTCATTCATATAATTGTCCAATCACCTAGTCATGTGGCAGCAGCAAAATGCAAAAAATCATGCAGATCCAGGTCAAGAACTTCAGTTAAAGTTCACATCAAAATAGGTATTAAAAAAAAAAAGTGATCTCAGTGACTTTGTAAAACTTTGTACAAGACAGTTGAAGATTGGAAGACTAGTCAAGTAGATAGTTGTCCAATCTCCACCTATCCTGTTCAGCGCATGAAAATCTCAGGAGATCAGCAGTTTCTGAAATACTCAAACCCACCCATCAAGCATGTCATGATCAAAGTCACAGAGATCACACTTTTTCCCCGTTCTGATGTTTGATGTGAATCTTAAGTGAAGCTCTTGACCTGTATATGCATGATATACTGTATATATGCAGGTGTTCCTATTAAAGTGGCTGGTGAGTGTATGTGTATATAGGCCTAAATATATTACAGCCCCTCTCTGTGTAGGAGGGTATGATTCACCACACATGAGTCATGGATATTTAACCAGGAACGCAAACCCTTCTGCATAGCTGCATGCACACAGCAGCCACAGCAGCTGTGTCTTTCAGGACGATAGCACTGAATTGGCTCGCTGAGTGAACTTCATAGTCATTTCCGCTTCCATATATAGACACTGTGAGTGTAAAGTTCAAGTCTGTATCTCCTTTAAATCATGGGAGGCAATCACAGTTGAGTGTCATTTACCATGCACAATTACATGCTTAATACACTAACCCAACCAAAAACCGTCCTTAGCTTAAGTGTGTCCCAAAAGTGTGTAAAATTTATTATAATTAGAATGCATTCTAATAGCTGACAGGTATTAAGAGTTTAACAGGAATTAAGAAGTCATTTGAGAGAGTATACATAGATTTTGTTTTTCCCCCTTAGGTTGTTCACATGGTCTTTTTAATGTGTAATATCCAACACCAGTCTGAACAGGTCACACTTGTACACTGACCGGGTTGTTTTGATGTGCAAAACAACAACAACAACTGTCATGGCTAGAAAAGTGCTGATTCTTGGTTGAATGCTGATTATTGTTATCCAGCCTAAAAGTTTTCTGTTTCTTCTGTCTCCCCTGCTGGATCAAATGCTGCGGACAGGCTTTCAACTCAGAGACAGATAACTTCAAGCTGACATACGGTGGGCACCAGTACCATGCCAGCTGCGCTAATTTCTGGATTAACTGTGTAGAGCCCAAGCCTCCTGGCCTCATTCTCCCTGACCTGCTGTGATGTCTCTGTTTCACCTCTGCTGCTGTGGAACAACTGACCTGGTTTTGAATGTTTGCTTCTTCTTAATTTATTGTTGTCTTTTTCCCCTCCACTAAACTGACTTCAAAAAAAGAAGAAAAAAAAACCTATTGCTTCTTCAACTTGGCCTGTTCTGGTACTCAGTGTTTTGTGAATGTTTGCTGATGTAAAGAAACAAGAAAATCAATAATTTATTGATATGTATCTTTAACTTTTTGTCTTTGCCTTTTTGACTGTATCTGTTTGAAGGAGAGTAGAGAAAAAAACTGTCAGACCTTTAACTACTGTATGAGATGGACCTGACAACCGTCCATAATAAAGAAAGCTGTGATCGTCAGATGAACAGAAATGTAACATATTCTTTAGTTAATTACATAATGTGAAACGACCATGACTTACACTGTAGTATTTATATTGGACACTTGTTCAACAGATCACGACTATATTAAAGTTATGTATAAATCAAACATCCTTTAGATATTTATATAGAAGTATAGAATGGTATTCTCCTCTTGCTCATGCTCATCATGCTCATGTGTTGTCATTTAGCTGGAATTTGATCATGTTAATGTCTGGAAATGGAGGCTGTGGGATTGTCTGCGATGTAATTTTTTTTTTTTGAGGATCTTTCATAAAGAATCACAAGCAGACAAGGCCTTTTACAGTTGAAACATGTGACAGCATGTTTGATGTTTTTTTCTCTTTTGTATCTTGAAGAATGATGAAATGATACTTTAAAAGGTTGTGGTCTTAAATGGCTTGTTCTTTCTTCACCTTAGACAAAATTCAGCTTATTTCCATAAAATACTTTAATTGTTTTGAGACAGTGGTGAAGTCTATATTACAATGTCTATTAAAATGCTCTGTGGAATTGCTGCTACCTTTCCATGGTTATTTATTAGAATATCTGTGTGTGCTATCAGACATTTTCCACTTCAACGAAACACCCAATTCGTGCGAAATAAAATGATCTTTATAAAAATTGATCAAATGGATCAAATGTAATGGGATGAAATAATAGCAACACTACAGACAGTGGTGGATTCTCAATTCTGATTGGTCAGATGGTGTTTTCTACATTCTGTATCATTTTCTGTCACAAGTATGTGTTTATGTGCTTGTTAATGCTATAGTGTTTATAGTAACAAATTACCTGGGGACTTATATGGCAAACGCACCACATAAATTGATTTTTTTTAAAAGAGTGTAATTGCTGATACACTATGGCCAAAAGTTTGTGGACACCTGAGCATCACACCTGTAATATGGACCTTACCCAGACACTTGCCACAAAGTTGGACGCACACAGCTGTAGCATTACAACTTCCATTCACTGGAACTAAGAGGCCCAAACATGTTCCAGAGTGACAGTGCCCCTGTGCACAAAGCGAGCTCCATGAAAACATGGTTTGAGAAGGTTGGCGTGGAAGAACTCGAGTGTCCTGCACAGAGCCCTGACCTCAACCCCACTGAACACGTTCGGGAAGAACTGGATCACCGACTGCACACCAGGCCTTCTGGCCCACACACAGATCCACACAGCCACGCTCCAAAATCTCGTGAATAGTGGAGGTTATTATAACAGTAAAGGGAGACTAAATCTAGCATGGGTTGTTCAACCAGCACGTGGTCAGGTGTCTTCAAACATTTGGCTATATAGTTTTTTTGACATTTTCTATGAGGAGATTTACCGTTTTTGGTAGCGGTCATCATTTTGAAACAGTCACTCGATAGCCTCTTTTTGTCCTGAACACTTTCCAGTGTTCTCCCTTTGTGGGGAAGGACGGTTTATAGATACTATAGGGTAATGATAATTGGAAATAACATGTTTTACAGTCATTCCACAATATTAAACATAACTATAAATGGAAAACATTCTTTAATAAATAATTTTTTTTAATTTATAATAAAAAACTGCTGTGGTGTAAGAGGAATAACACTCTGTGGGGCCTATTTTCCGATAACAGTATGCCCTGTCATGCTTTCTTAAAGATAAGATACAGAATGGCTTATACCTTTTCAGTACTACAAGTAAAGCTAAAAATGTTTTATAGAAATATTGTAACCATAAAATGTTAACCACGAAATGTGTACTCATATTTGATAACATGTAATCCTCAATGTTGTAGATGTATGGAACCGGTATAGTGCACAAGGTGACACGGAGGCCTGAAAGTGATCTTTATGACCTTACATAGGCATCGGTATCCTGCTAAGTGGGGAGAGCAGGAACAAGCTGTAAGTTTAAGTGACAAAGGCTGCCTTAAACACTAACATAAGCATATATGGGAATGTTGGGTCTTGGGAAAAACTGGATGTGAACAATTTTCATATCAGTTCTTCTTAAACCTTTTAATTTGATCAATTTTATCTTACACTTGGCAGTAAATATTTAGGAATTAGCAGTGTAAAATATCAGTATACCTGGGATTGATATGAACATGGAAATATCTTGGGAAACAATTCAAGAAGTCATTATATAATAATGAATCAGTTTGGCAAGTTTTAGGAAACTGCGTCTATAATTAGAATACTAACAAAAACACTTTGTAAGCTAAATGCAAGATAAAAGCAGAAGCAGTTGTCAATCTGCTGCAGAAGAACCCACATGTACATCGATGCAACACGCAATCTAAAATCTTCATCTGCCCAACACAACCTGTTCACGTTTAACAAAACACAATATTAATAAAACCTAAAAAAAGAAGTTGCCAAAACCAAAATGTGTTTATTTTTCTTCTAACTCTTTATTAATTTCAACATCGTTATTCAGCTTTTATATTATTTCATGACATAGACCAGGACTCTTTTAATTGACAGTTAAGTTTTTGAATACTTTCCCAGATCATTTCTCCAGCCATAATCATGTGAAATAAGGTGTGGAAATGCTTATAAGGAAAAACAAAACAAAACAATGAATTATTTGTAAACTAAGAATAAACCTGCAAAAGTATCAAAGGATCGAATCATTTGTAGATGGAAAAAAAGGTTTTATTAGAATTAGAAAATATGCCAAAACAACACCACAGCTCCCAAATGTCTTTTTTTTTTTAGCAGCACCACTTTTCCAATTCCCAAAACTCTCTTATCCATGATGATGCTTATTTAGTCTCTCTAAAATCATTTAATAAACCAGATCAGTCTTTATTAGTTGTTCTTCTAGTTTTTGACTGGTTTGACTGGGCACTTAAATGGGTTCAATCCAAACCTCAACTCAAAAACAAGTAGCCTATAAATAATCTTAACTTGGACCTAATGTGTCAGTGGAAAATTCAGGAATAAAACGCTTTATGGCTTTAATAAATAGCCAAAATATTACTGTAGCCAAAATGTTATTTAAATAATGAGCCTAATATTTAATTAGTTGGATTATGTTCAATAAATAAACCCCTAGTTCAACGTTTAACCTATTCCAACTTTTTGAGGCTTTTAGTTACTTTCAGTAACCAATCCTATTTAAGAATAAGCTTGAAAATACTACGAGTAATCAAGAACAGATTGCTGCCTCAGAAAAATAGATGTCTGCAGGACTGGAAAGTCATCACACTATCGAGCAGTTTAAGAACCTGCATTGCCTGCTTACAGTGCCCTAAAGGCTTTGACTTGAGCCTCCCATTTCTGGTTCATCTTCCTAATCAAGGTCTGTCTCTGCTGATGTCACCTGGAATCTCAACTTGGTCTGTCTTCCTCCCTCTCACCACTGGAGAAAGACGCATTGATATGTGTCTCAGTGTTCAACACTCAACATTGAAATTTGGCTCAGTGTTTGGGAGTCATCGGCAGCATTTTGTGGCTGGATATTGGGCAAGTCACCAATCACCAAAGTTCACTGATCAGATCTGCTCACCTTCCATTCTTCCTCTATCTCCTGAAAAACCCACCACTGCTTTCTTTACAGGCCCCAGTAAGGTGCCAGGTTCCTTCGATCACGCTCATAAACATCGGGAATGACCCCATACGGAGTCTGAACCATCTTCACTGAGGTCTTGCCAAAGAGTTTGCGCTCATAGTCAATAAGCTGGCGCCAGAACCCACCATTGGGCCGAATGACAGGCCGTCGGGCCTTCACCCAGTCATGTGCTTCGGCTAGCGACACACCATGATACTTCATGAGGTAGGCAAGGCAGAGTGAGGCTGAGCGGCTCACACCAGCGGCGCAGTGCACCAGCACAGCTCCACGCTTCCGCCCAACACTGTGGATCTTGTCTGCTACGCTGTCAAAGTACAGTGCTATAGGCGAGTGTGGTGCATCTGCCAGTGGAACCTTTACGTACTCCACATGTGGCCAGTTGAAATTTGGCAGCTCGATGGTGGCATTCACTACGCATGTAATTCCCTTGGACAGCAGCAGGCCACGATTGGATGCTACGGCACCGCGACTGAGGAACAGCGTGGGAGTGATTTGGGCAATGCCACCAAGCAGGCTGCCCGGCTCAGCCATCAGTCTGGGCACAGCCGGACTTGGCATCGTGGAGCTGCGGTGATGGTGATGGTGATGGTGGTGTAAGAAACCGTGGCTGCGGGAGCCCATTGAGGAAGAGATCGAGAACAAGCAATCTTCAAGTGTAACTAAGGTTGTTCCTCAGAGATCCTTCATCATCCTGAGCAGTATTTCACCATCGGATGGACCTGAAACAAACCAAGCAGGACGCAATTTAATTTAGAAGTGAAAATAAAAATGTCCACTTACAAGGACCTACTGACTCTTAAGATCTCCTAAGGTACCTTGAGGAACATATTACGAGAAGTATTGATCTAAAACAATCCCATTTTATTTTAATTTACTTTAAAAGTGGAAATGAACAAGACATCTGGTCACAGCATAATATCTAATAGAAACTGCTGACATGCTTTATTCTAGATGACGAAATGACTCAGCTTCTCTCCACAGGGCTGAGACATATCATTAGCATGCTTGGGTGAAGATACAGGGTTAAGATGAACTAACTGCTGCTCATTGAGGTCTGTTCAGGGTGCTGTTTACTCACGGACCAGGGGGAAGCTTATTAACAAAAGATCTAGAGGTGATCATGAAATCAGATATCACGGACTAAAGGAAAGTGTGTGTTACACAGTGTCCACAATACACAGAACAGCCGGAAAACTGCTTTTACAGCACTTCTGTGTGTTTATGCTATAACACTTCTCATAAGTATAACAAATAACAAATCTCATAGATAATTTGTGCTGTGTTTGCACTATGACTTGGCCAAATGTATCTGCCACCATCTTTATGTTAGATAAAGATGCCCCTCAAGGCAGCTTAACATCACACATTGCCCTGGAGCACAGCTACGCCTACCTGTGCTTTCACCTGCTGCTTGGGGTGCTTGCCGCTGCATGTAGATCAACTGCCTTCACCGCACTACCGTACCCATCCACCCCCCCACCCCCCCACCGACCGTTTTTTTTTTTTAAATTTTTTTTTTTATTTAAGCTCTCTGTAATTGTAATATATCACACCTCATCACTTCCCTGCAAGGCGTTTCAGGGTCCAGCAGCATCCATTGCACTGACGAAGGCTTCCTAACCTTGATTATCAGGCAACAAATATCAGAGCAGCAGAAACATTAAATATGAATCAAATCTGATGGCTGTGCAGGCAGCACATGTGCTCCTCCTGTCACCATCATGCTCTCAACAGCAGGGTGTCAGGAGCAACATGTGGCTGTCTTAGCTGTCCTCTCTCCCAAAATGTCCTCCTCTAAATATGTTCAGTCACAGGCAATCTGATGCATACGTACTCTTTTAATAATCTCATCCCATCTGTTTTCTTGGGTGTGTTGGGAATCAGTGTGTCAGTCACAATCTGTGAGTCCAGCCACTGTGAGTGTTTTTGAACCTCTTTGTTTTGTAAATCAGCCTATTACAAATTCTGCAAGGATTCTACTTGCAGTAACGTCTGTCTTCTGAATCAGGGCAGACAATACATTCGTCACTGTTCTGCCAATCATTATTCACCACATATGTTCCGGAAGTGTTGCTATGGTGCCTGTGTGTGGAGCTGAAATCCGAGGTAGGCATGGGAACACAAACTGAGAGAAACATGATACTGTAACTCCACCTAAGTGACATAAACAAATCTTAGTGTTGTTTGTACTGCAATAATCCAGTGACCAAGCAGATCTGTGCATGTCAGCGTGAAACCACAGTGAAACTGGGTCAAAAGCATGAACAAAACAACCTTTCCCAGACCTAGCCCTAGCAGAAGAGAGCACATTAGCCACTTTTGTTTTTCCTTAGAAACTCATAGTGGGTGGTGGTGAACTTTTGGCTTATTGACACTACAACACAGAACCAATATACAAGGAAATAATATGATTTATCAGTTTTCTCTCTAAATGTTCACAGTAGAGTAAAACACTTTTAAATGGCTTACCTCGCTCGATCTTACTTCCTGACTGAATGTTTAATTAAACTGTATCCCTTATCCATCAGATATGAGCAGGGTTTTCCACACAAAACAGCATGTTTCAGCATGTGTCAACAGAGGGATCAAGTGGCCCACATTTTTTAATTTAATCTCATCAGTGCAGCAGAAGGTCACACTGGAGAGGAGTTTTATTTAATTCCTATCATTTTTTAAATTCTCATTTTAGTTGTTTAAGTTGTCTAACCACCCACCCATGTGATCTCAACAATCACACATCACATCTTTAACACTAGATTTTCCTTAGCAGCGTATACATCAAACAACAATACTTCATAGTTCATTCAAGTTTCTTTCATATTATGCATAATGTTTTCTGTAAAAATCTTTAAAATCAACAGCTGTCCATGTAAGGTCACATCCATAATACTGACTTCTTTTAACCTTGCTCTACATGAATAGTCATATGGCAAGAGACATAAAGCTCGTGCAGGCAATGAGACACTTTACAAGTCAACACAAGTTCAAAAGCGTCGCTTCCATAATACTGGAATTGCCCATAGGCCAAAGGAACAAGGCACACAGGAGAATTTTTTGTACTTTGGTTTCAACATTTGTGAAAATACACTGCAAAGCTTTATGTTATTATTATTATTATTATTATTATTATTATTATTATTATTGTTATTATTAGCTTTATGTTATGTTTATTATGTTTTTATTTCTATTTCTGTAAATGTCCATTGTTAAAAGCGCTATACAAATAAAATTGAATTGAACTGAATTGAATGTGAACATATATTAAAAATATCAACCTGGAACCAGAAATGTAAAGTTTTGGATTGTGAACTTGGAATATGGTATTGATGCACACAGCGCACTGAGCCCTAATTTCCCCCTGTATGGCTACTGTCTTCAAACACGTCACAATATATTTCTGTATCCCAGTATGCATGTTGCGAGCTGTAACTAGTAAAGCGCAAAGTGAACAAACCCACTACCCACTAAGGTTATCTCAGGTCTGCTGGATGAGAATGCTGAGTATGTGAATATACGAATAGCAGTGCATCATGACTCCCAGTTATGAACACACACACACATCAATCAAGCTATATTCCTTATGCTGTCAATACTACTGTTCCATCAGAGACTCAAGCATACTCTACACTGGCTGTGTGTGAGTGTAAGTGTGTGTGTGTGTGTTTGTGGGGAGTCCGATTCCACCTGTACAGGCACAAATGGCAATAAGAGAGGCCTGTGGAGGAACCTGAGCCTATGGCAAAATGGCAGCCTTTCTTCCACACCAAACATGGAAAACAGGAAGTAGAAACTAATCAGGCTATACACAGTCCAGTGTTTCTTCAACAAGTGGCTCTCTTCGTCCCTGTTCCACATGGCTATTAATCCCCAACTTGTTCTCATCAACTGCAGCCTAATGTGAGACCAGTGTCCAGTGGAACCCGAGTCATAAATAGGCAGTTTACTGATATCTGGTGAACTGGAATAGAAGAAAGTGATTGTCTGTCCTGTGGATTATCTGTCTTCAGTCTCACATGCCAGGAAGGAAGTATAATAACCGATTATAACCGATTATAAATGCCAGCTGCCAGATTATAACTTAGGCATCATAGTGCGTGAATAAAACAATGAATGACACAATAATAATAATAATAATAATAATAATAATAATAATAATAATAATAATAAACGATCAACTGTCCACATCTTCAAAAGTCACTGGTTACGAGTCGCGAGCGAACAGCTCCACTATCACACACACACACACACACACGCACACACACACACACAGGCTACTAACTAGCATGTTAGTACAGAACCAGTGGTTACCATGGTGACCATAGCAGCGGCAGTGTACTATTCTGATGGACAGTACGGTAGTATGCGGTGATGCACGTAGCCACGACCTACTACAGGCTAAGCGCTGTTTAAATCCTAACATGACCAATAAACTTAAGCTACACGAGGGACACAGTTATGGAATTATGCAATTATGGAAGCACGAGCATCAGAGGTCGAGCAAGAGCAATATTCCTGAGAAACGCTTTCACATTTGGCACCCAATTAGTGTTTTCTGCCTCGCGCACCGAAGCGCTTGTTTGCGACAGAAAGGTTGAATATCACATCATTTCACATCACAGAAAAATACGACTTGTGCTACTCGGTCTGATTCCAGATCGTTCCGACAGCGCGCGCAACTTACCTGCTCAGTTTAAACGGCGAGATTCCGCGTGAAGACAGAAAACACCGTGCGAGGTGTGTGTGAGTGAGTGTGTGTGTGTGAGAGTGTGAGCCTCAGGTTGCTCTCTTCAGGACTGCTCAGTCTGACAAACTCCATCCAGAGAGGCGCTGGCTGCTGAAGAGGCGATGCTCAGTGTGACAACAAGAAATGTCCGAGTCTGCAAACAGAGCCGACGCTTCAGCAGCCAGCACAGAGAGCCCTCCCCTCCACAGGATCATACTGTTAGAGCCGAGCACACACACACACACACACATGCACACACACTCACATACACACTCACACACATACACACACAAATACACTCACACATATACAATACACACACTCTCTCTCTCTCTCTCTCTCACACACACACACACACACACATTCAGCTGTGTTTGCTGAGAAGAAAAGACTTTAGTGATCCTGTAAAAGTGAGACAGTCTTGGTTTTAATGCAATTAACCTACTTGTTGCACCAGTGGGGCAAATGGGCAGTGTAGTGTAGACCACACACACACACACACACACAGCTGACATTTTTATCAGGTACACCTGCATATAGGTACGCAATTATATCCCATCTCTTTCCATATACAGTCAGCTTCACTTCACCCCATCCATTAACTGAAAGGAACCAATTTAAGACTACCACTGAGCGGTGAATCATTCTCAGCACAGCAGTAACACTGACATGGTCGTGTGTGTTGCATTAGTACGAGTGTATGGCACGGCTGGGTTGAGAACAGTCCACCAACCGAAAATACTCAGTGTGCCATAGTGGTGCCATGTTCAGAATCTGATACCATCAACACAAATTGTGCATGGAAAAGCTATGACCAGCAGGGTCAGTGTGTCAAATTAAGAGGGCGGGGTTTGAAAAAGCTCAAATATCTGGTCAGTGGTGTTCTTCTTACACTAATCTCTTCCCAATGATGACTGGGGAAGTGTGTGATGATAAACACTGTCTACAGTCAGTAATTATATCCCTACTATATAGTAGCTGCACCCGATATAATAACCAATGAGTGTTTTAGACAGGTGCACCTAATAAACTCTCAACTGAGTGTATATACTCAGGGAAGAAGATTTGGGTTATCTGAACATATAAAGGAATTTAACTGCTACAGTACTGTAATTACTCATGCCTTTTCTTTTTTGTGCTACCGCTAGCTACATCAGGATTCATATCTCATATCCAATTCTTGAGCATGTGTTATGAGAAGCCTTCCCCTCACTCACTATTTATACGGTAATAAATTACATGACTTTTAAATTAATTTTCTGAACATGTAATTTTGAGTATCTAAATGTTTAGGCAATAATTGGGTGTCATTAAGATTTGTTACTGGAGCTGCCTGATTTCTCATTTAAAGAAAATTTTGTGCAGCTGTTAAGTATGAAAAGGAACTGGGTGTGTTGTATGTGAAAATTGAGTTCACACAAGTGCGTTGAAATTCTCTAGAGATCATTGTGTCTGCAATGAAATTGTTTTAGGGCAATTTGCTGATAATAGAAAAAGCCAAATGAAGTACTCTTTTCCAAAGTATACTCAAATATACATTAAGCAGGTAAAAAGATAAGTATAAAGTAAAAAAAAAAAATGCAGTATACTTGAACCATTTTGCATATAATTCAAGCAGATTATTATCATATTAAATGTTTACTTTTTTCCACAAGGGTCATATTCTCTCAGACATAAAGACAGTTGAGATATCCTCTCAGTTTGCCTGCATTCTCAAAGTTCTTCCTGTAAAGTGCAATTCTGAATGAATGCAAAAATGCTTGTTCCCATGCCAGGCTTTACTTCTGTGTGTAGAGCCCATAAGAAGTGTATTCATCACAGGTATTTTATCTGACCAGAGCACATAATAGCCTTTACTGTTTTGACTTTGAGGTCTTAGGAAGGAGGAGAGAAAAGCCAAAAGGGTCAATGGCTCACCCAGTACTTTTGGCTTGAGAGACCACCCCAGGAGACAGACAAGAAGGGTTGGGTTTCCAGCTTGAGCGGAAAGAAAGAAAGCTTTGCTTTAGCCTGGAGGAAGTCTAGCTAATACATTGCAAATTAGACTACTAAAATGTAGTTCTTGACTCAAGCCTGAAAGATCATCCTCCGATCTAGACGTCTCATGAAACAAACACTGAAGAGCTGCTCCAGGCAGTAATGTTGCTTTTATTCCTACTTGCTACAGTATCCCACACAATGAGGATAAGATCATTTTGCTACTCTCTCATACTGCGTTGAAAGACACAATATACAGCAGATATACAGTAAAAAGTCTACACAGCCCTGCTTAAATTGCAGGTTTCTTAATGTAAAAAATGAAACAACAAACAGCAACCAACAAAATTCAAGTGAAAAACAAATTTTTTTTTTTGGGGGGGGGGGGGCATGGGGACAATAATCTGGTTGTATAAGTGTGCACACTCCTTAACTAATACGTTGTTAAAGCACTTTTTACTTAGTCACTTAGTCTTTTTGTGTAAGAGTATAACAACTTAGCACATCTTCATTTAGCAATTTTATTCCACTCTTACTTGCAAAAATGCTCTATATCTATCAAATTGCTAGGGGATCTCACGTGCACAGCCCTTCTTAAGGCATTTCACAGGGTTTTTTTTTTTTCCGATAGGATTTGGATGTGGGCTCTGACTGGGCTCACATGTGGGATGTGGGCTCTGACTCTGATCTTCTGAAGCCATTCCTTTTGCTGACTTGGATTTGTGCTTTGGGTCGTTATTGTGCTGGAAGGTGAAAATTTTCTTCATCTTCAGCTGTCTAACAGAGGCCTGCATATTTTGTGCCAAAATAGATAGATATTTGGAGCTATCCATGATTCCCTCTATCTTGAATTGAGCCCCAGTCCCAGCTGAAGAGAAGGAAGGCCATAGCATGATGCTGCCACCACCATGCTTCATTGTAGGTATGGGGTTCTTTGGGTGATAAGCTGTCTTGTTTTTGTTCCAAACATATCTTTTAGAATTCTGTTGCTGACGGTCTCTTGGCAGCCTCCCTGGTAAGTTTACTTCTTGTCCTTTCATCAATTTTCGAGGGACGTCCCATTCTTAATGTCACCGTGGTGCCCCATTTTCTCCACTTGTTGAGAAAGAGCTCCTCTACTTGCTTTGTAAGCTCTTTGCAGAGCATAGCTTCAGCAGTCAGATGACATCAAGAAGATGTCAAGAAGACCCTACAGAATCAGCTGCTCCTTATTTGGGGTTAATCAGAATGAGATCACTGATGACAGGTTTATGATAATTACATTTGAACATGAGTTTGAATGTGATTGGTTAATTCTGAGCAGTCACATGCTCAATTATTAAAACGTGCCACTTATGCAGCCAGGTTATTGTAAGTTTTTTCCTTTTCATTTTCCCCCTAAATTTATTTTTCACTTGAATTTTATTGGTTGCCATATCACCTTAAAGGTGGGAAAAGATCTGACATGATTTATCTTTTTTTTTTTTTTTACATCACAGAAACCTGTAGGGGTGTGTAGACTCACCCCTGGAAAAAGAAGAGAAGAATGAGTGAGTGAAAGTAATACATACTCTGGAAGCAACAATATGAATGGCAGAGAGCATGAGGTAAGATTTGCAGGATCTAGCAGTGGAACTTCACTGAGCCTCAAATGCCAGAGACAATGAGTCAGTGGTGCTGTAATATGCTTTCGCAAGCAGGAATAAAAGCAACATATTTTCAGCGATTCTGTCAGCACAGTCACCATCATCAGCCTCTCATTCCATTCAATCAATGAGAGAGTTTTCCTCTGTCAAGCTCAACGTGAAACCTTTTTAATAGGATCAGAGAGAAAGAGAGGAGAGGTCACAAGAACAATCAGCCTAACATATAGCAGAAGTGGAGCAGTAAAACCAACAACATGTCATCACTTCTGACAGATTAGCTGGAAAACTTGCATCATGGCCAATGTCTAATTAAATGGCTGGACAGGAATGTCATGCACTGTACCTAATGCATTTCAATACCCGAGTGTGAGAGCTGGAATAGAAATTGAAGTGGTGTGTCAAGGCATGCTCCAAACTCGATCCAGTGTCTCACAAACATTCCTTCATCTCCTGTTCACCCAGAGAACATACTGCTGAGATTACACAGGCCAAAGCTCTAGCATTAAAAATGACTGTATATCCACCACTGTGTTATGGGGCTTTAAACCTGGTGTGATACAGCCTGATGAAAATTTCATTGATTATATTGCAATAACAGCAGGTCCTGAAGTGCTTTATTCCCCTTATACCGCAGTAAGCTGCCAAGGATAATTTTTATCCATTTATAGTTACATTTAATGGTGTGGAACATCCATTAAACAAGTTAGTTCCTGTTATCACTTATGTTATAGCAGCTACAAACAGTTGTTATCTTACCATTCTGTTTTTCATCTCTCTTAAAAATAATAAGATAATAATTGCAACTAGCCATGTTACTGAGAAACTGCAAAGATTCTATCCTGAAGAGATTCCTGTGTCCTGGTGCTGACACTGGAGACTCCTTCCATAAATGTCAAATAAATGTCTCCTTATAGAAAGTTTCACCATGTCAACAATTATATATGCCTGGAAAATAAAGTTGTTGTTTTTTTTAATCCATGTACTATTAGACTTTGGGTCCCCGTGAATTAGTTGTTGCTATAGAAATGAATAAGCACATTAACATAAACCTATGATTTGCATTACAGCCTGATCTACTGTCAGAGTTACAGCTATGGCTCTGTGGTATAAAAGGGACAGATAAAATGAATGACTTTTTATTTGTAAATATTTGAATATGGAATATGGATATCAATAAATATTAATTTAAGGTTTTGAAATATAGTTTGAATAGTTACTTAAAGTTCCAAAAAAAACTTTCACTAAAGCATTTTTCTGTATTTTTCCTAACCCTAGTTATGATCTAATACAGCGTGTGGCAGTGTGGCACTTTTGTAATAGTTAGTCAGATCGACACTGGAAATGAATTCTTACTGCTATGAATAGTTTTACCAGCTATTTTGGGCTTCTGATGCATCTCTCATTTTGAGGGTGGGTGGAAAAAAGCTTTATGGTCAGAGCAGGAGATGAAGCTGCATGTCTGATCCCACAGGCACATGTGTGTCTAGCTGAGACAACAGTGAATACACCCACAGCCACTGTGTGTGAGACCATTACAAAGAAGGGATTTAACACATTCATAAACCATGCTGCAACCCCTTTAGAACAGCTCACTGAGAACAACTGATACACAAGGTATGTTCAAAAATGACAAACTGTAATATAATATATTAAACACCAATCTGTTGCTGAATGGGGATTATGTTGTCAGAATTTTGAAAGAGACTACATCAGAGTGGGTGGTGCTTAGGCTGGGTTAGTCACGACTCCTCAGTGCATCACAAGCAACAGGGCAATAAAAAGCAATCAAGCTGTGTGTGTGTGTGTGTGTGTGTATGTGTGGCGGAGAGGCATGGTCAACGTCCCTCCTGCTCACGTATGCTCTTCTCATTTTTTGTGCTATAATGCCAGAGAGAGAGAGAGAGACCTGTAAAGACAAATCCACATGTAATCACTGACTGCCCTGCAATAATCACTGAGAGAAAAGAGAGGAGGGAGAGGGGGAGGAGAGTGAGAGAGAGAGAGAGAGAGAGAGAGAGAGAGAGGGAAAGTGAGATACACACATGCAGAATGAGAGAGAGCAGGGTGGGATGACAGGAGGCACATAATAAGGTGTGGACATGCAATGTTGGAAAATTTCCATGTATGAATTCCAAGGTTAGGAAACTTAAGGAGAATGTACTAATTTGTGCACTTAGAATTTCGAAACCCCTTGAGATGAAAAACATAATTTTTGCATCTTACAGATCTCAAGTCCTTGTTTCTTAATTCTAAGTACACGGCACTGCAAGTACACATCAAGTACACATCACTGAAATGAGTGAGATATGAAATCACGAAGGCTGATGACTTGATGGCTTGTATCTAGGTAAAACTTTGTGGGTGTCCAATTAAATGCTCTCTAGAATGTACATGTCCTGTCCCCGGAGGTGGGTCTTACTCTGCAGCAGTAGCTTGTTATAATGCCTTGCTGTCTGGATGTTCCAGTAGATGCATAAACAAGCTCCAGTTAGTCCAGAATGCAGCAGCGAGAGTCCTTACTAGAAC
>CM075016.1:5569936-5593762 GCA_037576675.1 Pangasius sanitwongsei | reverse complement strand
CTGGGATGTTTGGATGCTGTCGCCCCCCCACTCTCACACGTTCACTCAGGTTTGTTGATGGTGGAGTGGCTGGCTGCCTTATGTCCCAGGACGCCCTAATGTCTGTGATACCTTCTGGCTCTCTCTTTTAGTTATGCTGTCATAGCTAGTCTTGCCAGAGTCCCTGCTTGCACTCTGCATGCAAAGTATATTGTCCTTAACCATTACGGGACAGAAGCTTACCTAACAATTTCTCCTTCCATCTCTCTCCCTCTCCCTCTCTCTCTCTCTCTGTCAACCTACACATGCTACTCCTGAGATACCAGTGATCCTGACCCCTTCTGCTCTCCGGACCTGCCTGATCCATCCTGAGACCCTACTTCTGATTGGAGTTCTCATCGGTTGGAGATCGCTCACTGCTGCTGGGAGTGGCCCCACATAGATGGCCTCAAGATCATGGGGATTGCTGAGGATGGTGCCGCTTGGAGGCCGTGGAGATGGCTTGGGAATCTCATATGGGGAGTTGTACTGTGATGGCTTGAGGCTGTGGTTGCCATGAGCAGTGTTGCACTCAGGTCTCCATCAGTGGACAGTGGATAGGCTCAACAAAAGAGACTTCATGTGAAAACTGTGATGAATTTACTGGTTGCACAACTGCACTATTTGTCCATATAGTACACAGTTATAGAAGGGATTTATTTATTTATTTATTATGGTTCCTCTCAGGATTTCTTCCTCATATCATCTCGGGGAGTTTTTCCTTGCCATTGTCGCTTCTGGCTTGCTCATTATGGATAAATGCACATTTACAATTTATTTTGATTTAATTTAATTTTAATGTATTTATTTCTATAAAGCTGCTTTGTCCATTGTTAAAAGCACTATACAAATAAACTTGAATTGAACTGAATTGTTAGCTGTGGTAGCAGCCTGTTAGCAGTAAACATGGTTTGTTGATGTTTTTGGCTGTGCATGTTCCTGCACACGATTCCCTTTTCCATCTGTCTACAGGTTGAGAGAAAAAAAAGCTCGGAGTTTACTCATTTTGAAGAGGAATTATTAAAATTTTGTGGTTTTGTGACAGGCACTTCTCATGGGTGTTTTGCTATCTTGGAGCTCTTCACTGTTGGAATATGTCTCTTCCCAGACTGAGTGAGAAAGTGATTCCTACTTTACACCACTGGACTTTTCCATGAGTAAAAGTCAGTAAAAGGGTCTTGTTAAACTCTACCTATTTAGTTAGCTCACTAAGCAACTGTCAGGTTTGTTTACATTTGGTGCTGTGGTGTATCTCAAATGCAACTGGCTGTTGTTTATGTCAGTCAAGCACTTCAGCATACCGTCACTCTGACTTCCTGTATTCATGCCCAGGTATTTTGTTCTTTACTTACTACACCAGTTTCCCAACACTTTATGGCTTATAATTCCAAGGAATTGGAGGTGCTTCTGTATCATTTTCTATGGTCAAATTTGTTAACATTATAGGAGAAATGGAAGAAAATTTACACAACATATTTTGGGAGATTAATGAATCCTGTGAATACCTTCATGGGCCCAAAATGCTGTCATCCATCTTTATATCAAGGGCTGAGGTGCTGAGAGACTTGGCAGAGGATGACAGAATAGCGGCATAGAATGTAAAGCCTGGGGAATATAGATTGACTGCCTCATACGGAGAGCACACAATAGGTAAAAAGGTTGGCATAAAAAAATCCCACTTGGGAGAAATCAAGTGCACCTAAAAGCTAAGAGGCTCAGCTGTCGCAGTGAAAAGAGGAGGATGAGTGAAATGAGCCACAGAACCAGAGCCGACCGTCTAAAGACAAGCTGACTGACAGAGTGAGTGGGAGGGGTGAGAAAAGACTGATCTGCCACCCACCAACCCCCCCACACACGTGTGCACACACACACACACAGGCACACACATGCACACACCCTGGCTGGTCACAATAACACAAAAGTTGACACTACAATCCTGTTCTGAACATTCCGTATTTTTGCAATCTTTACAACACTATTCCTGAGAAATACGATGTGCACTTAAAGTTAACATGAAGAGCATTTTTATGCACCACAAAGTCACAAATATGTGGGAATAAATAAACTAAATACACAGAGCATCCAGCCAGGCACTGAATGGAACAGACAAAGGCAGCTCGAAATCTCAACTCAACTGCAACTCGACACTCAATGGATATTTCACGGAGGAATAAGCCTTTGAAAAAAGATCTTGTTTCAAGAAGCTCTCAGGCCTCACACATCTTCACAGCGTCTGTTACACATGAGGCACATCAGAGCTGAGATGAGTAGCACTAATTATTAGGCTGCTAAAGCTAATGTTAGCATGCTGATATAGACATCTGCACACAGGGGTGTGATAAAGCCTGCAGCTGCTGCTGTCCATTCCTGTGAGCCAGAGAACATGCCACTCAGTCTGTGTGCGTGTGTGTGCGTGTGAGAGAGAGAGAGAGAGAAATGCTCACAATTGTTCAGATAATATTATAATATTGAATGTAAAGCACTTGTTCTATTTTGAAAACAGGTGTATTTATGTGGTTAAATACATTAGTCACATAATTACACATTTTGGAGATATCAACTGACAAAAGCTAAGTGTTACATGCAAGGCTGACAATGAAACATTGCAAAACATTAAAAAAAAAAAAAAAAAAAAAAAAAGGTTCCATATATAATATTTACTTTTGTAAAGTCACAGTATTACATGCCTTTTGAACAGCACTTTACAAAACATCACCTGCATCTTCCTTTAAAAGAAAGACACTGAGTAGAAACAGGACACAAATGTCTTTATCAGTAATTCCCGTGATCTGAATGTCTGGGTTAACGTCAGTCCTCAGAGCTCATGTGCAATGTGTCACCTCTCTGCCTGCCAGAAGTGCACAGTGCGCTCACGCTCACTCCTGTTAAACTTTGTTAATGTAGCCTTCTTTGATGAGGAAGTCATATATTTTGCGTGTCTTATTCACGTCTATCTTGATGAGTGAGCGAGCCTGCGCCAGTCGGAGGCCACCCTGCCGCTGGCACTCGTTCAGCAGGGCCTGCTTGTACTCAAGGTACGCACCGGGCACGAGCCGCACCACCTGGCACAGCTAAGGAGAAGGAGACACAAAAAAGGAACAAAATCGTTTTATTTTTATTCACTTAATAATGCAGCACTGGGACAAAGTAGATGCAGCTGAGTACAAAAGTTTGCATACCCTTATATATATATATATATAAAAAAAAAAAAAAAACTATGTAGACAAGTAAGGAATCGAACAGAATGGGGCATGCTGCATAATAAAATAATCAGTGACGTGGTGGTGTGGTGTGGCCCAAAGCGCAGCAATTAGTCTTTTAATCTTCTTATACCACAGCAGTTTGCCTATGATTACTTTTTCTTGCATGTTTATATCAGCTCTTTCTTAATGAGACAAAATCATGTTACAAATAAACCAAACCAAAACAGAAAGTACGAAGTCCTCTGTGCTGTGGTAGAAAACACTCGACCCTCCTTACAAAAATGTTAAACATCTCCTTACAGAAAACCTCACCAGAGCAACAACTATTTTTCTTTGTAAAATAAAAGCACATTTCATAATCTATTTATTATTAGTCTTAGATTACATTGAGCGTCTGCCATAAAAGTTGCTATTATAGAAACAACAACATATTAGGAGCGCATTAATATTAACCTGTGATTTGTCTTGCAGCTGGGACTACTGTCAGGGCTGCTGTTACAGAAGCTTAATCAACAGCTTCTGACCAATCAGACTCGAAAATTCAACAGAGTATAAGGAAATGTACTTTATGCAAAAAAGAAATTTAGTGTGTTAGTTTCCATTCACGTTCCTTCACTATCCTTTAGCAAATTGGCTAAATAGTGTTAATAATGGAAGTAAAATATATTATATATATCAGTTTAGAAGAGTGCAGCATTTCTGAATGTGATATGACCAGTCTTATAAATTGCATTCCCAGTGTCTGCTGTTATAATGACCAGTGATAATATGCCAGTGATGCACTGCATACTTTAAATCAGATATGGAAACCATGAAGTAGCAAAACATTCTTTGCCCCCACACTTGATTACTGTCTTACTGCAGATACTCAAACTTCATTCTTGAAACTCTAATATGTAGATAAATTGTAAAACAGCAGTACACAACATAGCCTAAAAGCCTTTGTGGGCACTTGACCATCACTGAATGGGCAAACCCTTCAATCTAGAAACCATGGGGGTGCAAACTTTTGCACTCAATTGTATATGCAAGAAAGGGTGCTATACCTCTTTTTCCCGTTCATTGAGCTTTTCTGTACCTGGCAACCCTGTCAAGTTCAGAGGGGGGGCACTTCTTCTGCCTGTGAATTCCAAAGAAAACAGGTTTTACAAGAAGCCACAAAATAATACTTTCTGGAGGCACTGTATATTAATTTTTATAAGGGAGAAGAGTATAGAGATTTTTAGTAGTATCTGATGCAGTAAACATTAGACAATTTATTATGCTACATAGATTATTATTAATGATTTAAATTTCTATATTTACAGTTGAATAAAATCAAATGACTGGGCTGCAGGGTATATAACTTAGCTTGGTAATTAATGTGATGTGCAAATACAGCAACAAGGCCGCACACAGACGTGGCCTAGTTGTGCACTGAAGATTAAGGAACAGCAGAGAAAGAGTGAGCGAGCGAGCGAGAGTGAGAGTAAGGAAGCAGGGACAGAGCGTGTCTTTGCTGAGTATATTTACGGCAGAACACATTAGCACATCTCAGCCTGTGGCTACGTACTGAGGGAGGGAGGAAGACAGGGTGTTGAGCGTGTAGCAGCTCACCTGAGGTAGTGATGGTAGTGATGATGGGAGTAATGCCAGCATCACTGTGAGAGAAAAACACAAGTCAAAAGCACGCACACACACACACACACACAGAGAGAGAGAGACAACTGGCTGAGAGCCACTGCGCGCGCACACACAATCTGAATCATCACTGCATAATTTCTTGCTTTGTGCAGAATGATTCAGTTTTTTAGCACAAACCAAATGAAAGCCTTTTGAAACAAAAAATATCAAGCGCAGAATCTCAAACTGCATCATTAACAAGGAGTAATAGTTGAGCAGATAACGAAGTATCAGATTGAGTTTGGGATACGTCATGTGAAACATTGACCTCATTACTTCATTACGCAGATCACAGTATTTGCCTCAATTGACTATAAAGCCCTAGAGAACAGCCAATAGGGAAATTCTCACAGCACACAGGGCCTCATGTGCAAACATGAAGTATGAATAGTTCCAAGGCCATTAGAAAAAAAATTTGTATCATGTACCCCAGTAGACAAAAGGACAGAAGTGTATGTATGTGGAGGAGAGCTGGACAGAAAGGGAAAGGACGCAGATCTCACATGGCAGCCTGTTTGTGGAGCCACTGCTGACAGGCGCGACTGTCATGAATGTACTGAAGAACCTCACACAGCATGTTCCTCTTATTCCGCTCATCCTCTCTCGCTTGCTTCACCTGCTCATACACCTTAGCTCCTGAATCAGACAACACATGTCTCAGTGACAAGAAAACACATGCAAGATTCAAATCAGACCCATGTGCTAAAGCTCGAGTTTGACCTGGACTTTAAGATAATCATTTTAAAAAATGCATTTTTTGCAGTCTAACCTTTATATACTGCATCTGTCTTTCCTGTACTTAAGGAGGAAAGTAAAGGAAAACCTATTTAGTTGATATAATGCAAGTCTAAGGCTCATTGTTGGGGCAGTCAATAAGCCGTTACCTAAAACACATTTTTGTAGAGGGCTTTCATGAATTATTGAGTAAAATTACAAATCGTAATGTTTGTGCCAAAATGCCTTTGGACAGTAGATGATCGAACACAAAATAAGCTCAAATGATATTCAGTAAAAACAATTTAAAAATTTGGAATTACTAACCATTACTAATAACTCTACAATTAGGATTTAACTAAAATAAATATGTTCATGTATTTTCTGCTATGTGATAATCACTGCTAAAAAAAAAAAAAAACCTTTGCAAATGAAACTGAAACGAAGGAAAGTGCATCCAAGTGTGCAAAAATGGGTTCAAGTCGTATATCAGTGTCATAAATCTGCACTACACCCCTTAACGCCTGGATTAGATTAATGCTCTGTGAAGAGAACAGAACAGGACAAGCATGGCGTTTTGATGACGTCAAGGCAGCAGGCTATGTGTTTCAGTGGATATTGTCAGGGGAAAAGTTAATCTTACCACAGAAAGACTGGATCCCTTCTCTTCTGTACTCCTGCAGCCTGTGAATCTCCCTCCTCAATTCAAACTCCACTGAGAGACAAAAAACCCACAATATCATTATATTAAATGCAGTAATCCATGCAAATTATATGAAGTTGACCAAGTCGAGGTTTATATTAGTTAATCTTCTTATGCATAAATTTACACACTCAAGTAGAGCAGAATACAAACTGTTTTTTCTGCGAATTTACGGGATTTGAAGGCATACCAAATTTCTTGTGTAAATGCTCGTACAAATGATTTACCAATAAATAAATGAGGCTGATTGTCTGTAGTGATTTTTTCCTTGCCATTGTTGCCTCTGGCTTGCTTATTATTATTATTATTATTATTATTATTATTATTATTATTCTGTAAAGCTGCTTTATGACAGTGTTTATTGTTAAACGTGCTAAAAATTGCATTGAAATTAAATAGTAGGCCACATTTCAGCACTTTTTAGAACGACAGTGTGTGATTTGGGATACAGGCTGATCTAGACACCATAATCCTCAATAATACTGTCTAAAAACATTTCCATGGAGTACAAAGGAAACGACAGGAAGTTCCATTTAGCCTCTGTAAAACTAAATACTGAGTAAAAGGTAAATCAGACCTGTTGTTAGTGTTCACAGTTAAGTAGGGTCACCTGGTAAAAGTCATCACCTCACAATCTCCAAACAATCATCCTAATCATCCTACGTTTCACAGGTACAGTTAGCTGATAGGAAATAGACACAGGTAACTGCGGAAGCTACGGATAGTTCTGGACATATGATTTCCTCACAATGCAACACAAATAAAATGTAAGCCAAAAAAAAAACAAAAAACGGTACAATACTCACAAGCGTGGCTTTCAATGAACTTATCATGCTCTAGTGGCCCCATGACCCTGGCGAAGCGCCTCATGGCATCATACAGATCCTGTACCACCTTAGGGTAGCGCCTTTCCAGTACTGTCAAGACACAAACGTGCACAAAAACAAACACACAAACAAACGTGTTTGTCTTACTATCCTTGTGAGGCCCTTCCACTAACATGATTTTTAATGTAGCTAATTACTGCTATGTTTAAACTCAATCCTAATTTTAACCTTAATAACCAAAAGCCTTTTAAATAAAAGCTCCATGGGGACCAGCTAAAATTTCCCCATAAGATCAAAACTGTCAGATATTTCTATCCTTTTGGGGACATTTGCTCAGTTATATAAATATACCCCACACACAGTAACTGAACTCTCACACAGGGGAAATAAAGACGTCAGCATTATTTCACACTTCTTTTTTTTTTTTTTTTTTCTTTTTTTTTTTTTTTTAAAGATGCTTACTAACAGAGTCTCACTCTACTTTTTCCCTGATTGGTCCTTATTCAACATTCTTGAGATTCTGCCTCCACTAGATTTGCACAACATTTCTCACAAAGCCTTGGCCACTGTATGCTTTACTCTGTGCAAACATACACACGCACTATCTCAGCCAGTCTCCATGACAACTGGCCTGCAGCTCCACGGCAACTACTGGCAGTCTTTTGTCTTGAGAGAGCAGGAGATAAGGAAGGTGGCACAGGGCTGATAAACAAACAGAAAAGCCAACCTTGATAGCTTTAGTGAACACTACAGGGTTTTGAGCAAAAACAGAACCGAAGGAAAAAAGAACAGCTGGAGAGGATACAAATTTGAGGAGCAGCAAACGCTGTGACAGGAGAAGGGGTTTCTGTTTAATGAGAGCACTGGCCCTGCCCTCGCTGAGAGGTCAGATCAATAGGAGCTTGTGATCTGGCGTCTCTTTTATCATTAGAGACAGGGTGTTCATTTCATGCTGGACTATTCATAGAAGAGCAATAACAGACGTTAAATGCTTCTCTGGCACCGGTCCAGTTCGACTATTCAAAGCCTTTGATGAAAATGCTCGCACCCCAGAGCTTATATTACGAGGTGCAAGGGATTCATTTGGTATGAGCAGGCGGTTCTCTAGGTGTGGCTGCTGCTTTGATAATCACAGTCTGATTGGTACTGGTACCATCTAAACATCTCAAATAGCAGTAAAGCAAGACTGTTGGTACAACATATTAGAACATAGCAATACTTCACATTCCAAATGACCTGGATGACCAGCAGCCTTCACAGACAATTAATATATATGGTATGCTGCCATACTTCAGTTAGACATACACACACTGTCCACTTTAATAGGAATACCTATACACCTGCTCATTTATGCAGTTATCCAATCATTCAATCACGTGGCAGCAGCACGATGCATAAAATCATGCAGTAAGGTCGGGTTAAGAGCTTCAGGTCAAGTGCTTCAGTTAATGTTCACATCAAACATCAGAATGGGGAAAAAGCGTGATCTGTTACTTTAACCATGGCATGGTTGCTGGTGACAGATGGGCTGGTTTGAGTATTTCAGAAACTGCTGATCTCCTGGGATTTTCATACACAACAGTCTCTAGAGTTTACACAGGTGTTCCTATTAAAGTGGACAGTTAGTGTGGTTAAAGTCACTATGGTAATTGTATTGAATTTGGTTTGTGTTTTCGAAAACCCTTACTCTGAAACTTGCGCAAGTTTATGAGTCCATGGTCCCGAATGATCCTGAAAGAGACAACAAAACATTTTTAACCCATTAACACACTCTGCACAGACTATAGACCATTAAACAACTGATCTAAAGCTGTGGACAGACATTAGATTTTAGCCTTGAATACACTACTCAGTCCATTTTATTGCTAGGTGTAATGTATCTGATATTCTAGCTGACTTTAACAGCTAGAACGTATACAGGAAAATGGCCCAGTCTGTTGTATGGAGCTCTCTGGTGTGAGCTGTTGATCGAGGTTCTATTCCCGTGACTAAAATTACCATAAACCAGAAACGTGATCCAAGATGAGCGCTCCTACTATGATGTTCAGTACGAATGTCAGAGACCAACATTACCATAAGCTTGATTCGGATTGGTTCTCAGAAACACGATTCTCTTGACAATGGTTTCAAATGCACAGTGGGAGGGTCAGAGAACAGCAGCGGCTTTAGCTCACTAGACTCAGGATTGAACAGGACCCTCCATACCACAATCACTATACACAGTCTACTTACCCCAAGATAGACATGGCTCATTAAAAGCTTCTTACAACAAGATCCCTGTATAGCCATGTTTGCTATGAGTCAAACATGCTTGATGTTTCCACATTAGCTCCACTGGCTTAACCTAAAATTGTGCCAAGATTATTTCTGCATTCTTCATACATATACGCTTTATGGCCAAATGTTTGTGGACACCCGACCATCACACTCACATGTGGTTCTTTCCCAAACTGTTGTCATGAAGTTGGAAGCACACAATTGTATAGAATGTTTTTTTTATGCTGTAGCATTACAATTTCCCTTCACTGGAACTAAAGGGCCCAAACATCTTTCAGCATGACGATGCCCCTAGGCACAAACTGAGGTCACTTGAAGACATGGTTTGCCAAGGCTGGAGTGGAAGAACTCGAGTGGCCTGCACAGAGCCTTGAACGCTGACCCAGGCCTCTTCGCCCAACATCAGTGCCTGACTTCACTAATACTCTTGTGACTGAATGGACAAATCCCCACAGCCATGCTCCAGAATCTAGTGGAAAGCCTTCCCAGAAGAGTGGAGGTTCTTATCACAGCAAAGGGATGTTCAAAAAACACACACGGCTGTGATGGTCAGGTGTCCACAAACGTTTGGCCACATAGTGTTTATTTAATTAGGCTATCATAACCAACCCATTTGTGTACTCCATAAAAATCTAACATCTAGGAAACAGGAAGGTAAGAAACACTCTACAATGCAGGTCACAGAGTTTAGCAATGCAGCTCATTTAATGTGCTTAATTTAACTGATCATCTAATTACCAAGTCCTTCATATGCTGTGATGTGTTGGGGGAAAACACAGGACCGGAATCTGACATGCTAGTTTTCAGGTCAGCATCCAAGCAGAGTTTAAACTTACTTTTTCCTTCGCTGCCTCTCTTTTAATCTTGAATGGTATATGTCCACAACTGCAATTTTAAGAGCTATAAGAGCAAAATATAATATTATTGTTAATTTGCATGACAGCTACAAGCAATGACAACAAGTGATGATAGTCAACTTGTAAGGTGTGAAGATTCTTGAAGCGTGTTAGTGCTCTAATAGAATTGGCCAAACAAGTATTTTCAAATTATGAAAATTTCACTGATGGGGGAAAAATATATCATAATTACTGGAATAACAGAAAAAGTGACATAATCTTGCATGACTTTGCATGTTATGTTGAAGTAGAGAACCAAAACAACTATGGTACTGTCCCGTTACTAACAGATTTATCAAGACAAAAATTGCAACCATCAAGAACCTTTAGATATGCACAGGTCACTGAGATCCAGGTTCATGTACTGGCTTGAGGCATGTTTTCAATCCTTAGCAAAGTCCAGATGCTTGAGTTTACTGGTCACTCTCGTCCTGCAAGCATGTTAGCAGGGTTGCAATTGCACCAGATGCCTGAGATTTAACCCGGTAGGCTATAGGTGAATTTTGTTTTCTCGTACCTGTTGTGAAAGTCTTTACATTTACTATTTCTTTGGATCTGGATTTAATGTGCATGTTTTTTAACGTTTGCATGTCCCAGTGAGACGGGATATTTATAACATTACTTATAGCAGTTATAAACTTGCAGTTTTTGCCTTATTATTTCTGTATTAGTAACAATGGTTTTGTTTTGCTTTTTTCATAAAAGGTGTACATGAATCTGGCTGTAGGTTCTTACCATGAAGAATATCAGAGTCGTCATCAACAAAATCAATATCTTTCAAATCCCACTCTGCATAATTATCAAATTCCTAGCAGACAGAAAAAGAGAGCCAGGGGCTGCATTAGTCACACACTCATTCACAACATTATTTTCAAACTTTTTCCTATTTCTTACCAAATACATGACATAAAATCACACTGAGCATTACTATAAGGAACCTACAGTATATTCAATTAAATTAGATCGTATGAAACACTGAAACATTACATGAAATGTATATTTATTTGTCTGTTTTCATGTAGGAATTCCAAAATTAGTTTGGAATTATGATTGGTTGATGTTTTGTACAAATCAAACTTAAAAGGTGTATGCCATTTCCCATTAAAACATTGGTATTCAAAAAACATAAACTTCAGTGACAATGTCTGTGACACTTTCCAGACTCGCGACCTTGCGTACACACACTTTTACAAGTGTGTGGGATCTGGTAACTACAATGCTAGAGCAATGCAAAATACTTCCGGATAAACAGGTCTGTCATAGAAACAGCACTGTGCAAAGGTCTTGGGCACCCTAGGTTTTTTTTATTCCTGTGTTACTGTCAGTAATAAAGAGCACAATTTAGATTTCCAAATGTTCATTTACCATGTTACAGAGAAGTGTATGAGCAATGACAACAATGACAATGACAACAAGTGATGATAGTCAACTTGCAATGTGCAAAATTTCTTGAAGCGTGTTAGTGTTCTAATAGAACTGGCCAAACAAGTATTTTCAAATTATGAAAATTTTTAATTCATAATTAATGGCATAAGCAGAAGTAAGTCTCATGAGCAAATGGAGAAGTTTTGGCTCAGAACTCCATCACGTTAGATGTGAAACAAAAAAACGATGCCGTCTTAAATACTTGCAGAGGTCTTTTTGTTTGTTGTGTATTTCTGTATTATTAAGTGCTGAAGATGAGAGCAAACAAAAAAACTGTTAATTTTAGACTTTTTGCATGTTATGTTGAAGTAGAGAACCAAAACATGTAAATAATCTCAAGTGACAGCGACAGCAACAATAACAAAAACACTACATACTGAAATCTGTTGTGTGGGTTTTTTTTTTTTTTTTTTTTGTCACCTGAGATCATTTGTTTGTTTTTAGAAGTTGATGAGGACCACAAAATTGTTATTTAGGCCCTAATAAATAAAAACACAGACTAGAAGAAGGGCATACTTTCTTTTTCCCATGACTATATATTTGGGTCATTTGCCAAAAAACTGTATTTCAGTATATAGGTTACACACAACACTGACCTCCATGAAATCGGCACGAGCTGGCATGTAACCAGCCATGTCTCTGGAAAGCTGAGAGTCAAATGTAGGTCTAGGAGGATCATCAGTGGCTGAGGAAAAAAATTGGTTAAGATTACAAAACACCAACTGCACTATCTTCAGATCATGAATGCACTGAAGGTGTTTTGGTTTTCTCTTGTTCCATCTTTGCATTACTCTGGTATATGTGTCTTTATACACTCAATCTACTTAATTTCACTTGTTTCCAAATGGGAATGGGAAGAAGGACTTGGGGAAACAACAGTCAAACAACAAACCATGTAATCATTCAAGCTCTTCCACAAATCTTTGCAAAGCAGGCAATTATTGGCTGCTGACAGTAATTGTACACCATGTAATCAACTATTTCAAAGACGATACCGCAGCAGGTCTCTTACGTTTAAATGGGATGGCAGTATCGGGTGCGCGAGCCTCCTCCACTTGCCTCAGACTGAGCAGAGTCGAAGAGAAAAGCGGGTTGTTGATAAAGTGCTTCATGTAGTGCCCTTCACATTCCTCCTTGGTCTTGGTGCGCATTTGGTAAGCCACATCCTGCCTATTTAGACATCAGAATTAAGAGATATACTGAGAAGTCCCTATAGCATCAGTAATCTTGCACTGTAATGTGTTTAAGATCTCAGTAGGTTGGAAGTCACCTTTCCATTTACCTTAAATGGCACAAATGTTGCAAACAAATCGTATTTAGTTTATAAAAGAATGGGCAGTGTAAATGTGATAAATCAAGGCCACTGTAAAACAGGTAATGTGAAAATAAAACAAGCATTAGATGGGTTGATGACATAATGAACGTTTTCTCATATATACTACTGTACCCATTTTATTTTTTACAGTCCTTTTATATATTTGTACATATTGTATTTATACATATTATATATTCAGACTATTAACTTAAAGACAGATAATTTACTAACTAGCTACAGTGAGTTAATCTCACTGAATTCTTTTTCAAAACTACCAGAAGCACTTGAACCTCTGTTAAAAATGATAAACCTCTCCCTTATTATTGGCTACGTACCTTCTAAACTAGCGGTTATCAATCCACTAACTGACATCACTGTACTACGGCCACAGACAGCTAGAAGTAACCTTTCTAATTATGTAGCCATTCATGATTGCCTTTCAGTTACATCATGAGCATTTGCAAAAAGCTACTGTAAAGCTGCTTTGTGATCATGTGTATTGTTAAAAACACTGTACAAATAAAACTGAATTAAACTGATTCTGTTGCACTGATTCAAACATCACTAAGCACTGTGATGTTATTGATTCTAACTATGTATGTACATATAACTATGTACTATATAAGCTTTTATTATTATTATTATTACTTCACAAGATATTATAACATCTCTCATTATAACGTTATAATGAGTCATTAGTATATAACCTTGGCTTGACAAATCAAACAATCAAATTTTACTAACCAATTCCCAAAGCCACAGTCCATGACTGCCTCTAGAAGAGCCATCTCCTCTTGGGCTGTCCAGCCAGGCTCCAGTATAGGAAAATCTGATGTCTAGGAAAAACAGAAACATAAACCATGTCCACGGGAATGTTATATAAATTATTATATACAAACTGATCCATGCTGTTTCATACAACACTAAATTCAACACCTGCATGCTGTCACTCAAAATCAATTATACTATTACTGCAGTGAAGGAACAGCTACAGGGAATTATTAGTAAAAAAAAAAAAAAAAATCCATAATGATTACCTCAGTCTCTTAATTTGTTGCTGTGCTGCTCTGTATCATTGTGTTTTGTCAAGCAGTCTACTTTCTCAGCTTTATAGCATGTAAAAATTAATAGCAGCAAAAATTAAGCATAATACACATAGCAATTAACTAAACTTAGTTTTTACTACAACTACAATTATTACTAAAGTATACTGCAGTTACATCTTATTCTTTCTATCTATCTACCTAATTGTAGCAGGTGGGGTCATGGTGTAGCATAGCTCTGCACTTGGACGGGGTAGTTGGAGGATGAGCTACAGGGGTATTGAGTAACGTGGCACAACTGAGTCAAGTTTTCCATGTATAATCTCTACCATTCAAAGGAAACTACCACAAATAAAAAGCTCAAGAGAACAGAGGATAGAGCCTTAGATTAGTTCCTTACTTTTCATTTACATATTTCTCTGTCTGTAATTATTTCAACAGATCTTTTTTCTTACCATGATCTCATATTTGTGGTCACTCTGGTGCTTTTTATACTCATAGCCCCTAGTGAAGCACTGGAACAAAAAAAACACACACACACAGGATAAGCTATATTCACATTATACAGGTGAAACAAAAGTACAAGGCATGATAATAGCTTGTGTGTAAGGTGCTGGGTCACCTGGAGGCAGAGGACAAAGGGTGAGGGTCCACATTCAGCACACTTTACATAGGGCTCCACCAGGTATGATGAACAACCCCGACAAGGAGGCTTGTCAAAAGGATCATCTACCGGGAAAAAAAAGGATATGTATTAAAATGAGTTGTTTTCAGTTCTTATTACCTTGTGTTCAAGAAGCTCTTAGCACTGAGGGCATATGGCCAATTACAAGTCACTTTGTAGGTGTACAATTACTGACTGTAACCCATCTGTTGCTATGCAGTTTGTAAGTTCTTCTCGCTGTTTGTCAATGGAAAAGAACCCCCACAGGTATGACCATTGACCAGATATGACATGAGTGGTGGACCATTCTCAGCCCAGCAGCACATCAGTCCACCTTGTAGATGCACAGTGTGTGTTAATGATTTTCTAGCCTTTCATCAAAATCAGACCACAGCCAAGTTGTTGGAAGAATATTTTACTCATGGGTTGTTCTCAACCCAGCTCATCATTCCCAATATTCCCAACACCACTCCCACATCAGTGTCAGTGCTCCCCCACTCAAATGATATCTGGTCTGTGGTGGTCCTATGGTGGTTTAGTTCCATTGTTGGACAGGGTAAAGGGGACTGACACATTCAGCATGGTAACATTCCCATGTATTTCAGAAAAAGTGAAATTCAGTAGATTGAGGTACAGTCTATAATTGTACAAATACAACATGGCCTACATGGTAATAGCTAAGGTGCCTGACAAAGTAGGGTTGAATACCCAGTAAGGGTGTTCAGTTTTAGTAAAGCAAGTGGTCTCAGATTGATATCCCAGCATTTCGGTGCATATGTGAACACGCCGAATGAAGTCAGACCCCTCTAAAATGGTCCACAAGCAAACTGTAGTCAGACCATCCTAAAAGTGGTACAAGCGCGGTTTGTCTGTGGTTGTCCACTTGATTCATGTCTTGTGAAAACAAAGTGGTCCCAGTGACAGTGATAGTAAAATAGTTACTACATATATATATATATATATATATATATATATATATATATATATACACACTGATCATAACATTAAACCACCTGCCTAATATTGTTTAGGTCCCCCATGTGCCGCCAATACAGCCCTGACGTTGAGGCAGGGACTCCACAAGACCTCTGAAGGTGTCCTGTGGTATCTGACACGTTAGCAGACGTTAGCAACAGATCTGACTTGTTTGTCCAGGACATCCCACAGATGCTCGATCTGATTGGAGGCCAAGTCAGCACCTTGAACACTTTGTCATATCATTCTCAAACCATTCCTGAACAATTTTTGCAGTGTGGCAGGGCAGATTATCCTGCTGAAAGAGGCCACTGCCATTAGGGAATACCGTTGCCATGAAGGGGTGCATGGGCACTCCGGGCATGACCGGTCTGCGGCTACGCAGTCCCATACGCAGCAAGCTGCGATGCACTGTGTGTTCACCAGCATGTTCACAGTTGTCCTTCCTTGGACCACCTGGCTGCATACCAGGAACACCCCACAAGACCTGCTGTTTTTGAGATGCTCTGATTCAGTCTTCTAGCCAACACAATTTGGCCCTCGTCAAAGTCACTAAGATCCTTACACTTGCCCATTTTTCCTGCTTCCAACACATCAACTTCGAGAACTGACTGTTCACTTGCTGCCTATATATATATATATATATATATATATATATATATATATATATATATATATATCTCACTCCTTGACAGGTGCCACTGTAACGACATAATCACTGTTATTCACTTCACCTATCAATGGTTTTAATGTTATGGCTGTTTGGGGTATAATTAAGTAGGTCTATGGCCTGAGGATGGGTGGTCTTGATGGTCCTTTTTACTTTCTTTTCCCCCAAAAGCTGCTGCTATTTCTCAATTCTACTTGTTGCTCTCTCTTTTTCATTCACAGATACATGATAGCACTTTGAGCAATGATGTGCAGAATTCAGTGTTACTCAGCTGGGGTCTGAGGTCTGAAGGAGTTGTGTGACCAACATGTCGAGCTCAAACGCTGAACTGGGCTCCCACCAAACACACTGAGGCCATTAGCAGCTACTTGTCTTTCTGGATGGCTCATTAATAAATGTAAAACATAAAAAAGTAAACACTTTATACGCTGACAAATTTTCCATACACCAGACTGAGGCTTTTCCCAAGTCTGCAGTCATGCAGCACATTTACAGGCTCGAGTCATTTAAGTGCACCGTGTGGAAACAGCTGTCCCGCTAATCCACACGACTCCCGGAGGGACACGCACTTTACTACCTTCATCTAAGTCCACATGCAGTGCACTCGTGTTTGCAGCAGGGGGCAAGTTGGGAATCAATTTCAGACACCACGTTAGCTGGTTAACTAAAGCTCTCCACCCTAGCCGCCGGTGGTAACTGTTAGCTTGCTAGCTACCGTACACTCTGGACTAGCTTAGCTAGCAATTCATTTATATTTACTTACTTCCAAAAGATGTTAGGCGATCCATATTTTGTTGCCAGTGGAAATGTTTAGTTTACGGATGTTAATTCAGCGGGTAACTCCTTTGTTTTGGTTTATACTCGCTGCATTAGCTAGCAGCTAAGCTTAGCGCTAGGCTAATGGGGTTCGCGCTACATCTGTCCTCCTAGTTACAAGTGCAGTACATTTAAAGTAAAACAGCGAAACCATGTGTACATTCTACATTCATTTATTAACTCCTAAAGCATTAAACACATGCACAGACTCCAGCTAGTGATACCCACGCTACTAACGAGCAACGCAAGCCGTTTCAAGTGTAGAACTGTGCTGCAGGAAGGCAACAGCGCCCCTAGCGGTCCCTGCTACAACCACAGGAGGAAGACTGGAAATGGCGGATAAACAATACAGCTGTGTGTGTGTGAGTGAGAGAGAGAGAGAGAGAGAGACAGACAGAGAGAGAGAGAGACAGACAGACAGACAGACAGACCTGTCTCACAGAACATGTTTAACATGGCTTGGGTTAGACAGTCATGTCTGATTAATCCCTGTGCTCATGCCTGTGAAGGTATTGCACTGTTTTTGTTATTTAATACATTTACAGTGCATCTACCCACCTCAAATCTACACACATGCATTCCTAAGTGTAAGTAAGTGTAAGACATGTTTAAAAAATGAAACTGATAGGGACAAAGTATTCAGACACCACAAATGACCAACATTAGTATTTTGTTGTAAAGATGTTGTTGGCAGTTACAGCTCCGAGACATTGACGGTAAGAAGTACTTAGCTCTTTGGAGCATTGTGCTCAATTTTGTCCCATTCCTCTTGTCAAATCCTCTTCAATTCCCCAAGGTTAAGAGGGTCCATCTGATGCACTCGCAATTTTAACACTCTCCATACATTTTCAGTGAGATTCATGTCAGGAGATTGGCTAGATCATGCAAGGCCTTCTTGAGTTATTTTGGCTGTATGTTTGCGGTTGCCTTGTTGAAATGTCCATCTTCTTCCTAGGTTCAGTTTCTTGGCCAATGAGATGAAATTCTCCTCTAATTTGTCCCGGTAAATTGATCCATTTGCATTTCCTTCGATGGTGTGTAATGACCCCCATAACATGGAGCTTGCATCTCCGTACTTCACTGTGGTTATGGTGTTCTGGGGATCATATGCACAACCCTTCTTTCTCCAAATATGACAAGCTAAATTATTGCCAAAGAGTTGTATTTTTGGTTTTGTCTGACCAGAGTATATTGTTCTGATTTTTCTAAATGCTTGTGTGCACATTTTAGATGTGCATCTCTGTGCTTAATTTTTAGTAGAAGGGATTTTGTGTGTGATGTAGGAACGTAAATGTCGGTGCAGTTCACTGATTATTATTCTCTGTGTAACTGTTGTTCCTGCTGCTTTCAGGTTGTTCTGTAACTTTTTTTTAAGTGACTGATGGTTTCTCTCTTACCTTTGTTATCATTAATCTGAGAGCGTGTCGTGAAATCTTGCATGGCACACATGTCTGGGGATAATTACTTGTGGTTCCATGAACTTTCTGCCTGCAGTTGTATCAAAATTGTACCAGTCGTACCAAAATTCAAGTGGAAAACAAATAGACATGTGTTAAGAAATAAAATTCAATTAAAAAAAAACTTCCAATAACCTGGATGCATAAGTGTGCACACTAATATTTTGTTAAAGCACTTTTTGCTTGTACTCAGTCTTTTTGGGGTAATCTTGATTTGTCAGTTTCATTCCACTCTACCAAATTGTGAGGGGATGTCCCTCTTGAAGTTATCCCACAGGTTTTAGATAAGATTTACATCAGGGCCCTGACTGGGCCATTCCAAAACGTTGATCTTCATCTGAAGCTATTCCTTTGTTGACTTGGATTTGTGATTTGAGCCGTTATCGTGCTGGAAGGTGACATTCTTCAACTGTCTAAGTGCTAAAATACATTGGTATTTGGAGCCCCAGTCCAAGCTTTGTGTGGTAAGCTGTCTTGTTTTTGTGCCAAACATATCTTTTAGAATTATGCTCCGAATTTCTGCTTTGGTCTCATCAGTCAGACCATAACACATTTTGCCCTGATTGAAATCAGATCTTGGTGTTTTTTTTAATATATTTTTATTTCATTTATTTTTTATGAGAAAAGGTATCCATTTAGCCATCGCCCAAACATGTGCAGAATACAAGAGATTGTTGTCACATGCAGGGAGTGACCAGTACTTCCCAGATATTCCTGCAGTTTTTTTAATGTTGCTGTAGGTCTCTTGGCAGCCTCCCTGATAAGTTTTTATCTTGTCGTTTTTCAATTTGGGAGAGACGTCCTATTCTTAGTAATACTACTGTGGTGCCCATTTTCTCCACTTGTTGATGATGACCTTCACTGTGTTCCATGGTACATCTAATGTTTTGGACCCCTCTCCTGATTGATACCTTTCGACAATGAGATTCCGTACATGCTTTGTAAGCTCTTTGTGGACCATGGCTTCAGCAGTCGGATGAAACCAAGAAGATGCCAAGAAAATCCTACAGAATCAGCAGCTCTTAATTTGGGTTTAATCAGAATCACTCCATGACATACTTGATGAGAGCTGTATGATAATTACTATTGAACATTCAATTCAATTCAATTTTATTTGTATAGCACTTTTAACAATGGATATTGTCACAAAGCAGCTTTACAGAAATAAATAGATTCAAATTAAATTAAACCAAAATAAATTGTAAATATGTGAATTTATCCCTAATGAGCAAGCCAGAGGCAACAGTGGCAAGGAAAAGCTCCCTGAGACGCTATGAGGAAGAAACATTGAGAGGAACCATTCTTAAAAGGGAACCCGTACTCATCTGGGTGCTAAAGGATAGTGCAATTATAAATAAATCTCTTCTATAACTGTATACTACATGGACAAATAGTGCAATTGTGTAACCAGTAAATTCATCACAGT
Organism: Pangasius sanitwongsei; assembly: GCA_037576675.1. Classification (NCBI taxonomy): domain Eukaryota; kingdom Metazoa; phylum Chordata; class Actinopteri; order Siluriformes; family Pangasiidae; genus Pangasius; species Pangasius sanitwongsei. The sequence goes on along the minus strand of CM075016.1, from coordinate 5,573,671 downwards.
TTTCACATGAAGTAAGATTTGTAGCTCAACAGAGAGAGAGAGAAAGAGAGATTGTTAGGTAAGCTTTTGTCCCGTAATGGGTAAGGACAATGTACTTTGCAAGCAGGGACTCCAGCATGACAGCATAACTAAAAGGGAGAGCCAAAAGGCAGTACAGACATGAGGGCACCCTGGGACAGCCAGCAGCCAGCCATTCCACCGTCAACAAACCTGAGTAAACATGAATCACATTAAAACCACCTGGCTAATATTGTGTAGGTCCCCCTTGTGCCACAAAGCTCTGACCGTCAAGGCATGGACTCCACAAGACCTCTGAAGGTGTGCTGTGGTATCTGGCACCAAGACATTAGCAGCAGATCCTGTAAGTCCTGTAAATTGCGAGGTGGAGCATCCATAGATCGGACTTGTTTGTTCCGCACATCCCACAGATGCCTGATTTGGAATTTGAAAGCCAAGCCATCACCTTGAACTCTTTGTCATGTTCCTCAAACCATTCCTGAACAATTTTTGCAGTGTGGCAGGGCGCATTATTGTGCTAAAAGAGGCCACTGCCATTAGGGAATATCGTTGCCATGAAGGGGTGTACTTGGTGTGCAACAATGTTTAGGTAGTTGGCAAAAGTAACAAAAAAGTGTCAAAGTAACAACCACATGAATGCCAGGACCCAAGGTTTCCAAGCAGAACATTGCCCAGAGCATCACACTGCCTCCGTCAACTTGCCTTCTTCCCATAGTGCATCGTGGTGCCATCTCTTCCCCAGGTAAGTGACGTACACACACCCGGCTGTCACACGATGTAAAAGAAAATGTGATTCATCAGACAAGGCCACCTTCTTCCATTGCTTCATGGTCCAGTTCTGATGCTCATGTGCTCATTGTAGGCGCTTTCGGAGGTGGACAGAGGTCAGCATGGGCACTCTGACCGGTCTGCAGCTACACAGCCCCATACACAGCAAGCTGCGATGCACTGTGTGTTCTGGCACCTTTCTATCATAGCCAGCATTAACGTTTTCAGCAATCTGTGCTACAGTAGCTCTTCTGTGGGATTGGACCAGATGGGCTAGCCTTCGCTCCCCAGGTGCATCAGTGAGCCTTGGGAGCCTATGACCCTGTTGACGGGTTCACCGGTTGTCCTTCCTTGGACCACTTTTTGTAGGTACTAATGGCTACAGACCAGGAACACCCCACAAGACTTGCCGTTTTCGAGATGCTCTGACCCTAATTTGGCCCTTGTCAAAGTTGCTCAGATCCTCACGCTTGCCCAATTTTCCTGCTTCAAATACATCGACTTCGAGAACTGACTGTTCACTTTCTGCCTAATATACCCCACCCCTTGACAGGTGGCTTTGTAACGAGATAATCAGTGTTATTCACGTCACCTGTCAGTGGTTTTAATGTTATGGCTGATCGGTATGTGTGTATGTGTGCGTGTGAGTATGTATAAAAAATAGTGGTATGATTGTCCAATGAAGTCCAAAGAAGTGTTTACATCAAGTCCACATGGTTAATGCACTGAAATTCTGCATAAACCTTTGTGTGACAGGGAGAGATTGAAGAAGATATGCAGTGGGGAAAAGAGGAGAGCAAGATCTAAATTGTGCACAGCCAATTAATAGTGCACAGCCAAACTCAGCCAAAAAAAAGAAATAAACTCTTAAAAAATCTTAAAACTCAAATAAAACCTGTTCAAGTAAATACATCAAACTCAAAACCTGGATAAACCATTCATTTTATACACTAACATTTAAAAACCTATTGTTGGATTAACTAGCCCGCTAGCTTCAGGACTATCTTAAGCTATATAGTTTGCTGCCCACAGCTAAATAAAAAATATTCTAAATAAAACTCATTAAACCTAAATCTTATAATCTTAAAACCTGTTTAATTTCATAGATTAAAAAACAAACAAACAAACAAAGAAACACTTAAACTTAGGTAGTTTCCCATACCACCCATAGCCATGGCTAGTGGAGAGCCACCTAAAAGGAACAGCCATAAATCATTCATGAATTAGGTTTACCAGTCTTGACCTTTCCCAGTAAATCACAATATGCAACTACAAGTCTTCAACTACTATGATTATGGGTAATATGTGAGTTTCAGTATTCTTTTTAACATACCCTTGCCAGATTTCTCTCACTGTTTCCCCTTGGGAGAATCTTTGTCATTTTGTTCAGTCCTTGTTGTCAAGTGCCGTTGCTTTATTTGCTTAGGTAACAGGTAGCCTATTGCTGGCACACATGCTAGCAGGCTAGAATGGCTATGTAGCTAGAAAATGCACTATTGAAATCTATGGAGCACTTGGACATAAACATGCAATAAAAAGTATGTAAAGGAGAGACAATAAAAATACTATAGGAGTAACTGACTATCTGACAATTTAATAGAAACTGTTGACTCTGTGTCTTAGAGCAAGAAATTTTGGTAACCTGTTCCCTTGTTTCTTTGAAGAGACATTGCTAGAATGATCTCCTATCTGTCCATGTTCATAACATTAGCCTTGTGTGGAATTTTGTGTCTGATTGAAAAGGTACACTTAGCATAGTTATTCTCATCCACCAAACACAAACATTTTAGTTAAATGGACGTAGTTGCCCGAGACATGGTTAAGAGTACTAGCACCCTGGACCACACCATGAAGGGTAGTACCAGTTTCTTCTGCAGGAGTAGATTCTGGTAGATGAGGACCCACACCAGTCTTTTTCAGGTCACATTTTTTTGCGGTTTGCTGCAAGTCATCTGATCTCTATTTTGTGTAGTATACATACATAAAAAAGACACAGAAGAAATGCACACCAACCACTTAGCACTGTGTATTTTAATATTTATTCTAAACTAAGCAGCTAAGATGTTATTGATGTTAGTGTTTTGGCTATATAGAAACAACATATTCTACAATGAAGCCAAAGCATTAATGCGTTATACAATTGATCAAAACATATTTATTTCTGAAATGCTGTTGTTTGTTGGTTATTGTCGTTGCTTTCGACGGGATTTTTTCCCTCCTCTTTTCCCTACTTTTTTCATCTTTGTTCTTGGCTGCTTGTCCCATTCTTCCTCCTCCAGCAGCACAAGGCTCTCTATCTGCTGAGGTTTGTAGTTTCCCATACCACCCATAGCCATGGCTAGTGAAGAGCCACCTACAAGGAACAGCCATAAATCTTTCATGAATTAGTTTTACCAGATTTGACCTTTCCTTTTTGTTAAGTGCTGTTGCTTTATTTGCTTAGGTAACAGATAACCTATTGCTAGCACATATGCTAGCAGGTTAGAATAGCTATGTAGCTAGCAAATACATTATTGAAATTTATGGAGCACTTGGACATAAATTTGTTAGCTGACCAAGCTTGGAAGCTTGAGGGAAAAACCTCATAAGCAGTGTGTACCCTGCTATTGTGATCTATGTAAACTTTTTCACAACAGACTTATAAAATGTAGATAAATGTTATAAATATTGGAAGCAACATTTTAACAGAAGTGTTGCCATTACTGTAGTTGATTATAGACCAATAGACCAATAGAACAAAAGAACTTTTAAAGACTCATAGAGGCAAGGCAAGGAAATTGCATGTGTCCCCAAATGAAAAATCCACTTTGCACTTTGCCCTTGTGTGACATAATGATATGCACTTACAGGTTACATGAAAGGGATGACAAGGATATATATATATATATATATATACACTATATTACCAAAAGTATTCGGTCACCCATCCAAATGATCAGAATCAGGTGT
>CM075016.1:5559606-5569836 GCA_037576675.1 Pangasius sanitwongsei | reverse complement strand
AGTCAATTGTCCAAATACCTTTGAGCCCCTGAAAATGGAAGTACTTTGCTTAAAATGGCTGTAATTCCTAAATGGTACATGCCATATTTTTGTGGAGCCTCTTAAAATAAAGCTGAAAGTCTACAATTCGATCACATATTGATTGGTTTATTTCAAATCCATTGTGGTGGTGTATAAAGGCAAAATCACAAAAACTCTGTCGTTGTCCAAATACTTCTGGACCTAACTGTGTATATATATATATGTGTGTGTGTCTGTGTGTGTGTATGAATACAGGGAATGTCCCACCATCAGTAAAGGTTAGTTGATTGCGATTGTGGTGAGCATCAGTGCCCTCGGACCAGACAGGATGTGGAGTGGCATTAGGTTGTCCACGGTTATCTGCACTGGACATGTTCTGCATTTGATGTCTTGATTCAACTGTATGAAGTGATTCAAAAATGTTTTGAAAAATAAACATTGTGAAATTGAGATTCGTATGCAGTGTTGGACATAAACTAAAATTCACAGAATACCCTGATATATAAAGCACTTATATAAAGTGTACTTACAGGTATCCCCAGCTTCAGCATAAGATCTTTCATTGCTGTAGATAGTGTGCCTTAGAATAAAAACAGTTATAGTTTTTATGCTTAAAAAAACAGCTGCTATAGTGTTTATGCTTACAATTAATACTGTACACTGTACAGTTTAAAGTATTAATTGTAAGCATAAAGAGTATAGCAGCTCTTTGCAGTTTATTTCAACAGGTCATCCACGATAGCTGTCTTACATGTGCTGTATTCTATAGATGGTCAAAAATGGGGTACATCGATACAGAGGAAAGGATTCGTCTCCATAAAGCACCTCAGCATTGAACCCAAAGGGGTCATCCAGACATTGTACAGGTATCTGAATGAGAAAGCACACAAAAGACAATTGTACAACAGTTGGTCTCTTACTTAATATCTGCCTTTCTTTAATGGCATGACATTTAACATGCTGGACTTGTACTTAAATAAAAGGGCATGAAATGAGTGAATGGGTGCATAAGACTTTTTGCACAGTAATGCTAATACACATGCTATTTTTAGCTATTTACAGAGATAGACTAACATAACAACAAAAATACTTAAGACTCTAATAGTTGCTCGGTGAGTTATAGATGTATACTATATTTCTGCAATCTATATTATAGTAACTTGATAATTCAGTATTTTTTATTATTTACTTGAGCTATTGTTATGTTAAAATGACATTACGTTCTCTGTATGATTTTAGACTAGTTTCATGACCTATGAATAATACACATATTATATGTAAGGAATAAAACACGATGGGGTGGTGTGATGTGTTACCACCCTGAAGTTGATCATTTTCCAAAATCCCAGAATGATTTATTCCTTCTACCACAGCAATTTGCCAATGCTAACATTTTTTTAAATTTAAATTAATTAATACTTTAAATTAATAAGATTAAAAAAAAAATGCAGCTTCTTATATTACCAAGAAACCGCAAAATCCTCTATTCTGAAGATTTTAAAGTATCAGAAAGCTTAAAGGAAAGTTTTACCTCTGACTCTGACAAAGCACTGGAGCCTCCTTTTAAAAATACTTAATGTTTATTTTGAGCATCCACAATACAAGTCCCTGTGTTAGTATAGAAAGGATAATACATTAGAATGAGCACATTAATATAAATCTGTGATTTGCCTTGTAGCCAGAACTACTTAACACCAATCAAATTTGAGAATTTTAACAGTGCTGTGGTTTAGACATACTTACTTTAACACTAAGTCCAAATAATGTGACAATAAGCCGTTACTTATGATTTACTGTGATTAACCCAAGAATGTGCAGTTCTCTGGCATCCTGAATGACATTAGATCAATTGACGTGATTGCAAGCATGCTGAGGCGTAACGCTAATCTGAAAATATAGTATAATGGTGTGCTTCTCAACATTAATTCGTTCCATTATATGGAGTTGAGGGATGTGTAATTAATATACATTAAGTCAAAGTCAAGTCAAATTTTATTTATAAAGCACATTTAAAGACAACACTAGTGCTGTACATAACATCATATAACATCACAGTAAATAGCATCATAAGACAAAGAATAAAAATAAGTTTTAAGAGAAGATTTAAAAATGGCTAAAGATGGAGCAGCCCTCATGTAAAAGGGGAGACTGTTCCAGAGTTTGGGACCAACCACAGAAAAGGCTCGATCACCCTTTGTCTTAGTATGACAACGGGGAACAGATAGAAGAAGTTGATTACAAGATCTTAGCATTCTAGTAGGAGAGTAAGGGTGAAGAATGTCAATAATGTACTGTGGAGCAAGACCAGAAAGAACTTTATATACATAAATAAGAATTTTAAAATCAATTCTGATCTTAACAGAGAGCCAGTGAAGAGATGCCAAAACAGGGGAAGTATGATCCCTCTTTTTGGTCCCTGTTAAAAATCTAGCTGCTGCACTTTGCACAAGCTGCAAGTAAGCTAAGGCAGTTTGAGGAAGGCCAACATACTGAGAATTACGGTAGTCCGACCGTGCTGCAATCACAATTTCCAGAGAGAAACTGAGTGGAATGAGTGGGAAGTGGGCCCTGAGGAGAACAAACATCTCGCTCTCCAAAGTTAAAATAACACCTTTAACATGTGAAGTAAATACTACAGTAAACCAAGTGAACAAAACATGTTTCATATTCAAACTAGTGTCATCAGTCCACACACAAACACAACACACCCACACCCACACGTGTGGATGTGTGTAGGTCTGCTTAAGATCCAAATGACTCATCTGTTTAACCACAAAGTTTTGCAAGATTGTGAGTCTTAACTGTCTTGTCTTTTTGCAAACACAGTGCATTGAATCAGTGCATTAAAAGCAGTAAAATATCATACCTTCTCATGTGTGGAAAAAAGTCCCGACTCACGTGCAGACGCCATATTGTATTTGGTTGTGTCTTCCTGGTAAGCAGGAAATACGTAATGCGCATCACTGTAAATGTGTGTTTCCGGTATTAATCATTACAGCCACATGATGACACATTGTGTTCCCTCAAAGTGCATGAACTGAGAAGTAATTGTCCCTGAAGTTATTTATTCAAAGATTTTTATGCTTACCTCTTTTGTTGTGATTATGCATCCTGGCACACCACTCTATGGTACGAGTCGCTGAGGGCTATTTTTGGTTATAGTCATAGTCACAAAACGTCTCAGCTGTGACATGTCTTTCCAAACAAAAGGTTTTAATGTTTTTGTGGTAACATTCTACCACTGTAGATTTCAACACAAATGAAACTAGGAGCAACTTACAAACATACACTGAATAGCCATAACAGTAAAACCTCCTGCCTAATTTTGTGGTCCCCCTTGTGCCACCAAAACAGCTCTGACTGTTGAGGCGTGGACTCCAGAAGACCTCTGAAGGTGTGCTGTGGTATCTGGCACCAAGACGTTAGCAGCAGATCCTTTTATTCATGTAGGTTTTGAGGTGGGGCCTCCATGGATCAGCACATCCCACAGATGCTCAATCGGATTGAGATCTGGGGAATTTGGAAGCCAAGTCAACACTTTGAACGCATACTCAAACCATTCCTGAACAATTTTCGCAGTGTGGCAGGGGGCATTATCCTGCCGAAAGAGGCCACTGCCATTAGGGAATATCGTTGCCATGAAGGGGTGTACTTGGTCTGCAGCAATGTTTAGGTAGGTGGTACGTGTCAAAGTAACATCCACATGAATGCCAGGACCCAAGGTTTCCCAGCAGAACATTGCTCAGAGGATCACACTGCCTCAGTCATCTTGCCTTCTTCCCATAGTGCATCGTGGTGCCATCTCTTCCCCAGGTAAGCGACACACACATGCACCTGCCCATGCAAATGATGTAAAAGAAAATGTGATTCATCAGACAAGGCCACCTTCATCTATTGCTCCACGGTCCAGTTCTGATGCTCACGTGCCCATTGTAGGTGCTTTCTGGTGGTGGACAGGGGTCAGCATGGGAACACTGACCGGTCTGCAGCTACGCAACCCCATATACAGCAAGCTGTGATGCACTGTGTGTTCTGACACCTTTCTATCATAGCCAGCATTAACTTTTTCAGCAATTTTTGCTACAGTAGCTTTTCTGTGGGATCAGACCAGACAGGCCTTTGTTCCCCACATGCATCAATGAGCTTTGGGCGCCCATCACCCTGTCGCCGGTTCATCGGTTGTCCTTCCTTGGACCACTTTTGGTAGGTACTAACCACTACATACCGGGAACACTCCACAAGACCTGCTGTTTTGGAGATGCTCTGACTCCATCATCTAGCTATCACAATTTGGCCCTTGTCAAAGTCGGTCAGATCTTTACGCTTTTTCCTGTGTCCAACACATCAACTTTGAGAACTGACTGTTCACTTGCTGCTTAATATATCCCACCCCTTGACAGATGCCATTGTAATGAGATAATCAATGGTATTCACTTCACCTGTCACTGGTTGTAATGCTATGGCTAATTGATGTAAGTGCATAAACAATAAGTACATAAAAGAGTTCAGAAAACAAAGAACTTTATAATTAATATAAAAAGTGCAGGAAGAAGCCAAGAACAGTTGGGTCTTTACAACTTTGCAGACATTATGGAGAAACATTGGACTGTTCAGAGAGGAAGGTGAAACTCATTCCACCGCTATACACTCCTGGGCAAAAAAAAAAAGGGCCAGGGCCAAGCCCAACTGGCAAAATATTAAGCTTTTAATGGTCTTAACAACAAATTGTTGGTCAGGAAATTAGCAAGTATTAAAAAATTGATAAAGGAATTTAGTGTGGGATTCCTTTTCCCTTTGATTTCTTTAAATATTTAAGCTTTGTGGCCCTTGATGGGTTGTATCAAGTATGGCAGATAAGCAATTAATGACTAATCTTTTAAGGAAAAAAAAAAAAAAACATCCCAAAAGATATTTTTGGAAAATGTTGTACACCCAGATGTGTTAGTTTGAATTTTACATTTTATTCATTATCATGATTTTACCTTTGTGTACAAGAAGACCGTATAAGTGAATTTCCCTGTTTCTAGCTTTTCCCAAAAACAGTTCACTGCAGCAAAAGAAAACGAGCAAATGGTGGCACAGGTCTCAGGAGTGCATTTGTTTAATTCTAGCTAATTTTCTGACCAATGATTTGCTGTTAAGACCATTAAAAGCTTAGTATTTGCCATTTTGGGCTTGGCCCATTTTTTTGGCCCTGAAGTGTAAAGCCATGACATTAAAGTAGTGACATCTCGCCTTATGAGCATGCTCAAATCTCAGAGAAGGACATATCAAGCATCGTGATATTGAAGAGCTGAGTTGGAATGTGCGTTCTGTGGTGTGTGAAAAAGGGCAGATAGATGCACACATAGATAATGTGATGCAGAGCACTTAGAGGCCTTAGATATGACTATATGATGCCAGCCACAAGAGGGAGCTAGTGGTGGGACGTGAGTAGGAGAGACCCAAGACAACTTACCACAAGAGCTTAGTGTTCTTCTTTGCCTGAGTGATATTGTTTCATGAAATCTCCCTCTACCTTCTAACTAACAAAATAGCATTACTTTGCATTGCAGTTTATAAAATCTATTTAAATATTTATTATAACAGGAAGGAACTACAGAATTCCATACAGTAGGCATCCTTGCATTAATGTTATTGTGCCTGCTGTGTCTGTGCTTCATTAAGAAGATTTATTTCCATTTATCCAGAGAACAATGTAAACAAGCAGCAGTACAGCGGATACTTCCTGTCGTATTGCCTTGGTCACACAGCTGAGAGTTAAACACACAGCTCACCATTCACAATAACAGACAGCTCAGATGTTGAAAAGAGGTTTTCACTGATTAAATTCCACTGCAAGAGTGGCAGCATTGCCTTTACAAAATAAATGGCTCAAATGCAGTCATGTTCAAAAGTCTTAGACACCCTAAATTTCTACTAATTTTGTCTTAGATGTTCATTTACTGACTTCTGCGTTATTGAGTCAGTAAAAAAAATTGATTTCCAAACATTACTTTTCCAACCAAAAATGTTTGTATGCCAGTAAAGAAGGTAACATAATGTGAAATAGACCACTTTTCAGGCAAGAAATGAATGCTGAAAGTCCAGAAGAACTGTGGCAGATTCTCTAAGATGCTCAGTAAAACCTACAAGTTAATTTCCTTATAAAACTGCACAAACTCTATCTGAGACTGCTGATGCATTTTAAAGACAAAGAGTCGTCACATCAAATATTGACTTTGTTGTTGTTTACTGCTCTTTATAGATTTTTTTTTTAAATGTAGAAAACGTTTAATTGCATTGTTTTTAAAGGCATCTTTGCTTTACAGCATTTCTTTACATGTGCCTAAGAGTTTTTGCACAGTACTGTATGCGTGTCAGCTCTTAGGGCTTAGCTCAGTGAGCCAGCCAAAAGAGCTGACTCCTTCCTGAATTTGAACAGTTTCTGTAGTCATATTTTCTGATGTTGTCAGCGAGAAATCAGCAATATCTAATAGTGGATGTGATCACAGAAGTCAAGCTCGTCATCTAGAATCACATCAAGATTCTTAGCTGTGTTTACCAGATGGACTGTGAGGGCATCAGTGGTGATTGAGTGGTCCAGCGTAGAGGAGTTATACACAGGTAAGCAGATCAGATGATGGGCTTCCATCCTGGAAGATACTATGTCAAAACGGTGGATGGAGAAAAGATCTGAGCTGAAAAGATCACTGAATCTATGGCAGTTTCCATTTCATACCACAAGAGGATGATCTTGCACTGTGCAACACAACAAAGGTTTGACTACATTGGAAAAAAACACAGACAGACAACAGGAACAGGGCTGGGAAATTAAAGAAGACAAAAAAGGTCTGCTGTCTGCTCCTCAAGCTGTAGGCAGTGAACTACCCTATAAAACAGCCAGGGATGACAGTGAGCTCTAGCTTGTTTCGATCTAGGATCCACAAGCCCATCTGGACTGCAGAGATTTATTTGGGCAGACATTTACTCACAGCTACCACAAAGCATAATCTCATGAGGTGCTCTCCTGATCCCCATAAAGATCAGACTTCCAACAGATTGAATCCAAGAGCCCCTTGCTTAAATTAAGAGCCATTTATTAAAGAGAGTCTCTTATTGGCTTAGATGTAAATTGGCTGGATTTGAATCCGCCACATCTGAGCCTTTTTACTTACTTGTCAAAATATACACTGGAAATATATCTGCCCACCACAATAAATTGGACCATATACATATGTCCACTCCTATTTATTAAAAAAATAAGATTATTCAACTTATATTTCTCACACAAACATTCATTTCAAAAACTTTTTGCTTGCTACAAATATTAGGATGAATATCACAAGGCATGGAGGCTCAGTAGCTGATTCATTATTAGGTGTTCTTTGTTACGTGACAAAAACAAGACTGTTTGGACCAATCACGTGTTTCTGTAAATTAAATTCATGATCTCACAATATTTTTTCCACAAAGAGGACCCAGAAAGGCCAGATGCTCTCTCTTTTCTTCCACAGCACCCACACTGAGGTCCTAGCAGATGGGTATTGTTGCACTGGGGGGAGGGTGCTATAGAAAAGAGGTGGTGGAGCTGAAAGTGTGTAATGAGGTTATTGTGTGGCCCAAGCTCAATGTGGCACACTTTCTGCATTAAGCAGTTTATGGATCTTCGAGGCTTTGATCCTACCAAAAAAGGGCCTGAGGGGGGTTGCAGTGTCTTTCAGAGGCTCCCCAGGGTCAACATGCAGGGAGCGGGCGACAAGCTGGCGAGTCCTGAGGCAACATGGCCATTTGGATGCACACGTGTGCCTTCATGGCCGTTGTAAGTTGCCGCTTTTGTTGCAAATATTACATGCAGCCTCTGCAAATTTCATACATCACAGGGAATCATAATTCTGTGAAATGTATCAGGCAATACTGTTTTTGGATCGGATGAAGCATGACATTGAATAGTATCAGAAAGTATCATTAAAACAATAAAACACTATATCATTAAAACACTTTGTCAGGGTGTATGGGACAAAATTCAAAGATGGTTTATGTGTATTATACAATCTGAACCATGTATGCCCTTGAAAATCTGCTCCATTAGACTCATGTGCTGTAGTGCTGATAGATAAGCTCAGTCATGCCGTCTGATAATCACTCTGTACATGCAGAATTAGGGAGCACAGGGAAAACTCATGGAAATGATCAGATTTCATCTTCCAGATTCCTGTAAAAAAATTATGGAGTTTTTCTCTTTTTTTTTTAGTGTCACTGTACCTTTGAGGACCCTAAATACAGTGGATATAAAAATTCTACACATCCCTGTTAAATTGTAGGGTTTTGTGAAGTAAAAAAAATGAAAATAAATCAAGTCAGAATTATTACCACCCTCAATGTGAAATTACCACATATAAAAATTATGTGAAAACAAAACAATCAGAAACATTTTAGGGAATAATAGGAAAAATAAAAAACTTACAGTAACCTGGATGCATAAATATGCACACCCTTTTATAATTGGGGATGTGGAACCTATCATATGTTCAAAAGTAACTATCATATAGCTTGTCGAAAGATATCGATCAGGACAGGGGTATAAAAGAATTTCCAAAACATTAGATGTACCATGGAACACCTTGAAGGCCATCATCAACAAGTGGAGAAAATGGGGCACCACAGTGACATCACCAAGAACAGGACGTCCCTCCAAAATTTACAAATTTACTTAACTAAATTAAGGCTGCCAAGAGACCTACAGAAACATTAAAGGAGCTGCAGGAATATCTGATAAGTACTGATTACTGTCTGCATGTGACAACAATCTCTCATATTCTTCACATGTTTGGGCTATGGGGTAGGGTGGCTAGACAGAAGCCCTTTCTCACAAAAAGCATCCAGGCCCAACTAAATCACCCCAAACCATGTGGCAAAATGTGTTATGGTCTGATGAGATAAGTTTGATGCAAAAAAGCAAATTTTTTAAATTTAAGCTTTATTTAACCAAGAAGTACCTTGAGATTAAATATCTTTTCCGAGGGAGACCTGGCCAAGAAGGCACACCATTACAGAGTAACAAACTTAAAAGTTGAACACACAAAAAAAGACATAAAAATGCAGACAAAAAGAAAAATACAAAACATATAGTACAAAATCCCGCTTATGAATAGCAATTACACTCTTCAGTTACACAGTCTTTATCAGAGCTTTAAACTCTTCCATTGTAAAAAAAAGTCAGTCAACTGTAATGTGTTCTGAAGATTATTCGATGATGAGGACACAAAATAAGCGGAAGCCTTTCTTCCGAATTCACCAAAAGAACACCATACCCAAGATGAAGCATGGTGGTGGCAGCTTCATGCTTTAGGGCTGCTTTTCTTCAGCCAGAACTGGGGCTTTTATCAAGTTGGAGGGAATCATGAATAGCTACAAATTCCAGCCAATTGTAGTGCAAAACATTCAGGTGTCTGCTAGTAAGCTGAAGATGAAAAAGGAATTTCACCTTTCAACAAAACAAAAACCCAAAGCATACATCCAAATGAACAAAGGAATGGATTAACCAAAAGAAGATCAATGTTTTTGAAGGACCTTGCCAGAGCTCAGACCTGAATCAACTAAAACTCTGTGGTGTGACCTGAAGCAGGCTGTGCACAGGAGATGCCTTCACAAACTGATGGATCTAGAATGTTTTTGCAAGAAAGAGTGGGAAAATATTGCCAAGTCAAGATGCTGATTGGCTCATACCCAAATAGGCTGAGTGGTGTAATAAAATCAAAATGTGCTTCAACAAAGTATGGGGTGAGCACACTTATGCAACTAGGTTACTGTAAGTTTTTATTTTTATTTTTTTCCGTAAAAAAGTTTCTGATTGTTTTTCACTTTATTTGTGTACTTTGCAATGTCACATTAAAGGTGGGAAAATATCTGACATGATTTATCTTAGTGTCATTCTTTTATTTCACAAAAACCTGCCATTTTAACAGGGGTGTGTAGACTTTTTATATCCATTGTACACTGCTGTTATATAGACCCTGTGATTACATTCTGAAATTTAAAGCAGATCACAAATTATACATGATAATATAAATCTTTTAGGCTGAATGAGTATTACACATGGAGTAAAAGTATTTACAGTTATGTCAGGAAGTATTTGGACAATGACCGATGACTTTTATCTGCTTCATTTGTCTTGAAGTAACGAGGGAATGGACCACACCTGGTCAATTAACTTCTTGTCAGTCAATT
>CM075016.1:5548934-5559506 GCA_037576675.1 Pangasius sanitwongsei | reverse complement strand
TTATTTCAAATCCATTGTGATGGTGTATAAAGGCAAAATCACAAAAACTCTGTCATTGTCCAAATACTTCTGGACCTAACTGTATATTACATTATCACCTCTTTCCCATTCCTTTTTAATCTAAATGACCAAAATTGACCATTTTAGCAGTTATTGTAAATGTGCTGAGTAAAAATGCCAAGGTGGTTTTGTCTGTAATTAAGGAAAATCACTGATCAAATACACAGATTAAAGTCCAGATGTGCTAGTTGTGTTCACTGAAAATGACAAGATTTCAGTGGATTAGACCCCATCTACATCCAAATTTAAGTATTAGTCCTGGCAAAGCAGATCTCTGGAAAAGGTAACACTGAGTTCTGCACTTCCATCAGAAACTTTTTATTGGAGTTTGTTCTGCCATGTCTGCAACTCCCATGATCCTCAGCCCACATGGCATCTATTCAGGCATCTATCCCCATGTTCATAGTCACCTGATCATTAACTGAACTCACACTAATTTCTTTAAATAACCCAGGCTCTCAGTATTACATTGTGAAATCTCGCTTCAGCATTGTGCCCTTGAAAATATATTTTCACTTCTTCATCTTTGGTTACTTTCACAATTGCTTCTTTATGTTTAATCTTCTTTATTATTCTATTTGTATTTCAAATCTCCCCCAGATAAATGTCTATTTTCTTGAATATTTTGCAATTCTCTGGTCTGTTTAGAATGTTACATGTCACCCATGTATGCACTCACCACAACAAATTTTATCTGCCTGTCTTGATTAGTGATTTGACCATATCCTGCTTCCTGTCTACTGATTTAGTCTTGTTTAATTTATACCTGTTTGCGGATCACCTTACTATTTTCCTGCCTCATGTTTCTGAGTATTGCCTAGGCCTTTGGTTTGTCTGCCATATTTACTAAAACTATCTAATAAAACCAGAAAACCTGCTCTTACATCCATCTGTCCTATTCATGGCAGTATTCCTTCTTCAACAGGTTGTGAATGAACAGAACTAGAAAAGAAGATACTTCTACAAGACAGTGTTTTAATGCATAATCTCTTTTTCCAGTAGACACCACCAAATATTGCTCATATAACTTGTTTCAAAGTATTATGAATCAATAATAAGCAGTTACAGGTCTAGTAATTGAGATACCATGTGCCTTAGAAACAAAACAAATCTCCCAAAGCTTGATAAACTAAAAGAGATCATTTACTAATGCTTTTAGTAAAGGCAATTAAATATCTGCACTATAACAAGTGTTTGGTTTTTTAAGAGAGGATTTGCAGTCATGAACTTCACAAGGAAATATGTTCCCAAGGGAAACTAGCAAAAACGTAGCCATGTCATCATGCAGCTTATGAGTATGTAAATCTTAGATGTATGTTTTGATTAAGAGACAGATACAGAGGCTCAAAACATTGCTTAATGTGATGCAATTTAAACAAAATTCTAAGCCCCCTCGTATGTTCATGTGCCTCTTCTTGGTTTATTTATAACCACATCTAAAGATGTTTCCACTGAAAGTAACCAACACAATTGAATGTTAATATTTTTAAATGTCTGTCCTTGCCTGACCTTATGGAACACCCACACAATTCACAAGCATCGTGAGCTGGTGCTGTTAACGTGTACCAGAACATTGGTTCAACTCTGATGTATTCAGGAGGTCTGTTTTGTGTTGGAGTTTCCTGTGTGTATGTGTGTGTGTGTGTGTGTGTGTGTGTGTGTGTGAGACCTCTTCCTCCAGTGAAAATGCAGGCATGAGGCATTAGCTTGCACACTCAGCTGAGGGGGTCAACAACAGGGTGTGGAACGCATACGTTTTCCTGCAGCACATACTGAGTACTCTCTCTCACAGCACAGGAGCTAAATGAGTAGGAGGAAGTTTGTGGATCAGTCCGATGGTCTGTGAGGGAAAAGCAGATCACCATTTTGAATAATGCTTGTTCAGTGCTTTAAATGAGCTGTTTGTAGGCTATCAAGAGAGCTCCGATTCCAGGTCGATGGAAAGGGAAGAACCAGTGAGGCACAGAAAGCACTCTGTGTATAGCTCAGTTACATAAGACTATGACACACACACACACAGGAAACTGTGTATGTGTGAAAAGAACTGTGAAAAGAACCTTAGATTATAGATTATAGATACATTATAGATCAAAATAGAAAAAAATTATTGTAGTTAAATTACCCACAATTGAAAATCCATAACTCACATTTTGTATATATACTCCAAATCATTATTCAAAGATTCATTTCATACTTTGCATCTCAGTTATTGGGTTTAGAAATTACAGAGTTTTGACAGGTTATAGCTGCTACTTGTGTAAAACATTTTATTTCAGCTCCACCCACTCTCAATGTATTCAAAATATGGGTCGCATGGACCCAGTGCCTATCCCGGGAAAACTGGGCATGATGCCTGAATACACCCTGGATGAGGCACCGTCCATTGCAGGGCACCATATACACACACATTCATACACTCATTCACACCTAGGGTCAATTTATCACCTACCGGCATGTTTTTGGGTGGTAGGAGGAAACCAGAAAACCCAGAAGAAGCCCATGTGGACATGGGGAGAACAAAAATTGAAAATGTACCTGTGCAGTTTTATTTTCACATTTAGAGCACACAGGATCCTCAGCAAATCACATCATATCACAAGCTCCATTTCCCGTTCTTAGCCAGCTAAAGAACTACAAGAAGTCCCCTGAAAAAGTCTCTCTCTCTCTCTCTCTCTCTCTCTCTCTCTCTATGTCTGTCTCTGTTGCTCTACACACACTACTGCTGTCTGATGAAATGTCTTCCTTCTGGTTCTGCCTGGCCCATCTACTTCAGCTTGGATGTTCCTTCACCTGAGAATCACTTGCTGCTGAGAATGGCCCCGCATGGACAGCCGATAGTTTGCCGTGAGGTTGCTGTGAATGGTACCACACAGATACACAGATAAAGATGACTGTGGAAGTAATCATTTGGGTAGCCTAATGATTGCACTTGCTAAAACCTTTGCCCAAGTCTCATTCATTGTACAGTGGACAATTTTACCTGGATATTACCTGGAGACTTTAAGCTAAACCTCTACTAAAATAAAAAATGCCCCTGATACTTATCTAAACATAGTAGTGTGTGACAAGGCTTACCTAAACTATGTAATATGTCAATTATTGTTATCAGCCCTTTTTATTATTTGGACTAATTTGTGTTTTTAGAGCCAAATCTTTCAGTTAAAGTCAGTGACTTGTAATTGCGTTCTTTGCCAGTGTAATCAGCAATGTGTAAATATAACATGAAGTCATCATGGACAGCATGAGGAGTATTGAGACTGTCTCGGCTGTAGTGTTGCAGGAATGCATTATCACATGCACACACTATATGTATATGGAAGGTGATACATGAGTATATTATTTGATTATATTTTAACAGAAAACAATTGAATTATACTGCTTTTACTGCTATATGACATCTAAATAAGGAGTGGCAAAAGGAAAAAAGAAAAATGGAATGTATTTTTGGAAGCCACCTGCTTCTCAAAAATGAACAAGTCAGTTCAGGGAGCAATGTAACGTTATACTCTCTGTCCCTCTCACTCACACACACTATTTCCAAACTCCACCAGCTGTACGGAATATGCCTCATTACTCATTCTCCTTCTACCAACACCATCAGACAAAGGCCCTGAACCTGCCCGACATTCTACCATACAGCAGACAGTGACCCTCTACTATTCTTTTAGTGGTACTGTAATGATGAGGAGAGCTGTCTTAGCACACTGAGGGTAAAATCTTAGCACACTGAGGGTAAAATCTTAGCACACTGAGGGTAAAATGGATGAGACAGCTTTCTTTTGGAGACTGTTCTGAACTGGTAGTACATTATGCTGAAAAGAGTGCTATTAATCCTCCTGTTCTGCTCCTTGCTCTATTTAGCAATGTAAAAAATATGATAACAGAAAAAATATGATAACAAAAATAAACACTGTACAGAGTAAATGAGTTACAAAAAGTCCAGAGTCTTATACTGTATGGTTGTTTACAGGGTGTAAATTTGGTGGCTGTTTCGTGTGGTGCATCCAGATGTTTTGCTTCGAGATAGGAGGAGATGGGAGGACCTCAGTGAGCAGGCAAAATGCATGGACCGTTGACTCAGGTCATGTTTTTTCTTTTATTTTGTAGCAATACAACTGCAACATTTATTTAAGGGTACATAAATATTATGATTAGCAAAATAAGCATTATTAAGTGCAAAGGTCACATGGAACTGCTATAAAGAGATGGCTGGACACACGGATGCACAGGCTTCACTGGGATTGAATGGAGTGTGGGCAAGTGTGTTTCGTACAGAATAAAGATCCCAATGTTTATTGGACAGTGTGCTCCTTATTTGTTCTGCTTCTGGATGCACAGCTTGTCTTTATGATGACTGGTAGACCTCTCAAGGGGCGGAACCTCGTAACCAACTGCCAATCACTGAAATGGTAAAGAACATGACTGACATCTCAAAATTAAACATATCAGCACCAGTAAGAATCGCTTGGAGCCTGCAGTAGTGGTCTAATCTGTAAATATTGTAAATAACTGTAAGTATAAAGTTCTGTGTGATTATTTGCATTCATTTCTGAAATAAGACTGGCTAGCTAGCTGTCACTTCCTTCTTCAGCTAGCAGCTTTTTTGGCACAAAATGGCAGACACTGCTAATGTTGACCTGATTTTAGAAAAGTCTTTTGATGCTCATTCTTATAAGAAGAGACTGAAAATTAAACAAAAAGGTAAACCAACACCCAAGATTTTAATTTAAACATCAGGGTAAAAAAAGGTCCGTTTAGCTGTCTTGGTACAGTAAAATCGATTGGCTGTGTTTATTAGGAAAAATATGAATAAAAGATTCATATCAGGTTCACACACACATTTTAATAACCACCAGCTGCCACTGCTCAGTGTATATTTATACAGATGCTGTAATGGCATTAAAAAGGCATGGAGGCATGATGTGAAATGTTGAGATATGCATTAGCAGAGTCAATCACCTTATTTCATATGGAGATCAAAGTGCTGACTTTCACATTCTGGACAACATTTCCTGCAGGGACTAATTCAGCACATGTTTTTTGGTTCTGCAGAGTCAGCCACTTACAAACTCAGTCGGCTGAAGGAATATGAAATGTACAGAATTTTAAATATCTACACAGATATAACATTGTTACAAACTTGTCCAGTAATGTAACCTGACTTAAAGCTTATATTTTTTTCTACTGAGGATAGACATATAGCACACATACCATCTTTTTATTTCAACAAGCTCTTAGAAATCCAGACCTTGGTCTTTCCATGTGACCAAAAATAAAATGGTCAAATTCAACAAAACTCAAAATCAGGACAGAATCCTTAAAAGTGAGCTAAAACTTAATGAAAAGTAAATGCATTATGCTCTGTGTGCAGTGAAGTGAATGATTACAGTGCTCCAATGCTTTTAGCGACCTTAGACCTGGAATGCTGGCGCAGAAGACTGGAGCTCCTGCCATACAATCAACTTGTTTAATGTCAGGCAGGTAATACAACTTTTTTTGCCAAAGCCTAAGAGAACAAGAGAACAATCCAAAACTGCAATGCACTGTCCAATCATCGGTTTTATAATATTTCTATGACAACTTTATCATCTTAGAACTAATGTCACATTACTTTTTTCAGCCCTTGACTATGTCTTATAATAAAAAGCTGAGCTACACTGAGAAAAATTCTTAGATAAAAGAGGCTACCTATGTAGTGAGACAACTAATTCTAACAATAGAATGGCTTCTTAAAACATTTTAGTATCAGTGGCTGAACAGAAAATAGATGAATCTACAGAAGAACTGAAGCATTTGCAGTTTTTCATGATTTCTATGCTCAACTGTAAACTTATGTTGCTTAAGTGTTTTGAAAAAGAGTACAGTTCTGGATATCTTGTGGATAAATAGCATATTGCTCTTTTAAGCAAGCTGAGCCTAATCAGTAGTTAAGAGGCTTCTGCCTTGTGTGTCTCTTTAAATGTATGGGGTGGCTCATACAGATGTGCATGGTACAGATGAGATTGTGTGAGCCACTTGTTTTGGGAAGCAGCTGTGTCAAGATTTAAGCAAGACATACCTTTTCCAGAAAGATGCTATAATTTGGTAGTAACTACTCTGTAACCTGAATTACACTAATCATAATCCTAATGAAATAGGATTGCTTAGCCTGATGCACATTCATTTGTAGCCTTTTAGTCATTCAGAGCCATCACAAACTACACTGGTGTTAATTTAAGAGAAATAAAAAAACACATGTGGCCTAGGAGTTGTTTTACACAGGAGGAGTTCCTTTAGCAGCATAATGCAATATTTTTTATACACACAAGGAAACACTGAGCCAGTTCATTTAGAGCCACTGCAGCTGTGTGTCTAAGTATGAAGAACAGATCTAACATTTGTCTCAGATATAATTACATCTTGATCCAGGGCCCCAAAAGGCAATGTGATACCACAGACAGACACATTTATATACAGCCTCAGCAAAGAAATCAGATTTAGAAACTCACATGTACAGGGTATCTGACATAGATATGCATATATCAAATACAGATTAGACAGTCCAATGCAAGACATGCCAGAACTAAAATGTCACAGTGTAACTGGATAAATCTGATACAACAGCATGTGCATTCAGTTCCTGAATTTCAATTCCATCTTTCAAAAGAATGGGCAACAACGATGGTATAAAAAACAAACAAACAAACAAACAAACAAAAAACACTCAAATAATCAGAGAAACTGTCTTTCCTGCTGTTACTTGAAAAGAATGGTTCTTCATTGAAATGCAGTTAAGTTGGTTTTAGTCATTGTCAAGTTTAAAAAGCAACTATCAGACACCATGTCCATACCATGAATGCAGCAAAAAACATTATTTTGGACATGCCCAACAAAAATGGTGACAACGTACTATATATGGATATGCGTCTGGTACCCGTTGTAAAATATGATGTTGAATCATTGATGCTTTGGGGCTGTTGCAGCTGGTGGTTCAGGGGCTCTTGTAAAGACAGGTGGCATCATGAGTTCTGCTAAGTACCAGGATATTTTGGCCCCAAACTAAAGATTAAGACTTGGTCATAGATAGACTTTTTTACCACCTACATTACTATTTATATATCCATCAGCCCAATTTGCAAATGTTTATTTGGAGTTTGCATATTAAATTTATAGCAGCTAGCTAAGTAAGCTATGTTGAACTAAATCAAAACTCTAAAATGATCGGATCAGATCCGCCCAGTACAGAGCATCAAATTTCATTTTCATGTAAAGAAACATGAAAGAAAACATGCAGATCATTTGCATGGGACAACAAGGCATTTCAGTGTCCACATACTGATTTTCAGCCTACTCAGAAATGGAGCTACATTTTTCCCTTGATTATTTACTATTTACTTAACCTGAAGAAATTGGAAACAATAGTCTGTTTGTTTGTATGATTAAGTTTAGCTATTTAAAAGTTATTTTTTTTCAGTTCTGATTAGAATTTCTGTTTTTGTGTCTAGCAATTTTGAGCTACATTCAAAAAAACTAAAGAAAAAAATGACATCATCAATATGCATCACATAGTGCACATTATCATATGCATTACTAGGCTGCTTCCCCTCACTGCCACACACTTTTATCGACACACAGTTATAAACACCACACCACCTTCACCCCCTCAGAAAGAACCCTGACTCAAAAGAATTAACACTGAATTTATCAAGAAGGCCAAATCAGCAAAACCAGGATGTTGTTTTTTTTTTGAAGGAGGATGACGATTGCACTTTTGCAAGCAGTGGGAGATATATATATATATGTGTGTGTGTGTGTGTGTGTGATGGTGTACTTCTACATATTGGTGACAAAAGGAAAAACCTTTAAAGGGAAAACAGGCACCACTATGCTGTGGCGGTATTTTGCTGCCATGGTTTAGATATACTTGTCTCCTTGACTGCAAAGTATCAGTCCCAAACCATGAACCTCCAGCAGAGCACCATTAAATCCATTATTAAAAATGGAAAGAATATGGTACAATAGTGACTGTGCCTAGAGGAAGCCATCAGTCAAATGTAGGTGAGAGATCCACAGCTCAGATGGGCGAATCTGTTCACAGGACAGCCGTAGCCTGGACACTCCACACAGCTGGGCTTTACAGAAGAATAATAAACCATAGGAAGTGTTTGGAGTTTGCCAAAAGTCATGTTGGAGACATGCAACAAACATGGAAAAAGGTTCTCTTGTCTGATGAGACCAAAACTTTTGGCCTTTAGGGGAAACCTACCATGGTTCACACTGAGAAAACCATCCCCACAATAAAGCATGGTGGTGGTAGCATCACATAGAGCTTTACCCTTGGCCTCTTGGATGCTCCTTTGACTTTATGCCCTCCTTACCAGGACACTGACTTTTGGTGGAGTACCTGCTCTAGGCAGAGTTGTGGTTGAGCCATATTCTTTCTATGTTTTAATACTGGATTTAATGGTGTTCACAGTTTGGGATATTTTTATAACCAAACCCTGATTGAAACTCATGTAGACGTTTGTCCCAGACATTTGTTTTGATAGATCCTTGGACATCATGATGCTGTTAGTTTAGGTATGTTCCCTAACAATCTCTGGGGCCTTCCAGGAAAATATGTATTTATATTAAGATCATGTGACACCTTTGAACACAGTTGGACTCTACTTAACTAATTATGAGACTTCTGATGGCAACTGGTTACACCAATGTTAAATTAGGAGTTTCATATTAATGGAGTGAATGTGCAATAATCTTTTAAATTTTTTATTTGTGAATAATTTAGTAAACTTCATTGATCTCTCAGCTTCAGTATTATGGGGAATTTGGTGTAGATTCATGACTTACAGGATAATCCCAGTTAAGGCTTTAACTCAACAAAATGTAGAAAGGATCAAGCAGAGTAAACACATGCCAGCCAATGTACCTTTTCTATTAGTTTCTCTGTATGTTTCCTGATAAATGAGTAAAAAATAAGCTGTGAGGAAAATGACCCACAATCAAATTCTATGTTTTGAATAACACAACAACTCTGTGTTGTTTTGATTGCCTGAGCAAATCATCAATGTGATTAGAGGATCATTTTCCAAACCTTATTTCATTTCTTTATGTCTGCGTTGCCCTGATTCAGCTGTTACTTGTGCATGTGTTCCTATTCTTTCTCTACTTCTGGCAGTTGCCATTTGTCATTTGCCTCCTGTTTTTTCATCATATGCAAGTTTATGGTTAATTTTGGGTTCCTGTTTCCCAGGAGCCACATTAAAACCTGTCTGAAGTGATACAATGATACTTTGCTATTTTATGTGGCTCTATTTTATGGTCAATTCAGTTCAGATCAGTTCACACACTAGACGAGCATGAGAAGGAAATTAAGATTGTAATTCCTGCTTACTACATGCCACTAGTTGAAGAGTTAGCATGGTGGAGCTACCCGTTGATGCAGGAAACATACATACCATCTTGGGCTAAAATTTACACGTCAGCGGCGTTACCCTCTTAGTGGGGCTCCCCACTGAGTTTAATTGAAACCATGAAGGTTTTTGTGAAAATGCCAGCACAGTGTGCAGCATTTAGATTTGGGCATCATTTATATGTATATGCAAGAGAACAAAAAAACTACTTTAAACAGGATAACGCTCACAGAATGTGTTTTTATTTTATGAGGGACTTAATGCAGTAGTTAAAGCAGGTTATCAAGATAGTTTTTTTGTTTATTACTGTTTAGCAAGGGTGGAAAAAGTACTAAGAAATTATTCTTAAGTGAAAGTATAGATACTGTGTCAAAATCAGAAGTGGAAGTATCGAGCCAAAAAAAGTATATGTTTTCAACTGATGAAATTTAACAATGTCATGTTTACATATGAAAACATTTATTAATTATCTAAAACTATTATAAGCAACTATGCAGTTTTGCCTGATCTCTGTAAATTTGTTTGTGATATGCATGACTAATACATACTAATGCTATGCAATTTGCTAACGAATTAATCAGAAGTAAAATATCATGTAAATAACCAATATTTACCACTAGCCAGAATATGACTTGCTGCCTAGCCAATTGCATTAGCTACTGGAATCAATGCTAGTCTAACCTGTGTTAGCAAAGAAAAAATGCTAATGTTAGCAAATTAGCAAACCTTACCTCAAAATTTTTTTTTTTACTAGGGAGGCAAACAAGACACCCCAGTGAGAAGGCCACTGCAAGTGACACATTGGCATGATTCTTGATATTTTTTTTCTACTTCTTCTACTAAAAACTGGGTACTTGAAACTGAAATGTAAATTCAATATGTGGAAGCTCATTCTGTTGAGGTATGATGTACAGTAATTGGCTAGATGAGACCTTTGATGTTTTAATGAACACTTTCTCCCCTTTTTTCTTTCTTTCTTTCTTTCTTTCGGCTGTTTCTGTTAGGAGTCGCCGCAGCAGATCATTGGGCTGCATATTTGATTTGCTGTACTGTAATGGCTTGGGACTGCGATTGCTGTAGTGGCTTTGGGGCTGCGGTTGCCACGAGCAGCTTCGTACTC
>CM075016.1:5533170-5544393 GCA_037576675.1 Pangasius sanitwongsei | reverse complement strand
ATATATATATATATATATATATATATATATATATATATATATATATATATATATATATATATATATATACTGTATATGCTGTTTAAATTTCAGCACCCCCTGGGTAATACTGGATGTATTCCTGCCTCATACCTAGCATTCCTGGGATAGGCTTTGAATCCACCGCAACCATGACCTGGACAAAGCAGTTACTGAAAATAAATGATTAAATGGAGTAAATAAAATTGAAGAAAGGAATTTCATGTTATAATATATTAAGATGATACTAAGTAATCTGTGATTACAGTGCAACCCATTTGCCCATTTGAACTCAGATGTCATCAACACACCAGCAGAGAATTAATTAATTAATGGGCAAAACCATCCGATTCATATTATGTAGATTTAATCTGTACTCAACTCTTTGAGTCAACACTGGGCAGGAGGTGGGAGAATTCACCCCTGACTGGACGCCAGTTCATCGCAGGGCACCATTCACACATACATTCGCACACTCATTCAAATGGGCAAATTAGCATAACTAATCCACTTGCCTGTATGCTTTTGGACAGTGGGAGGAAACCAGAAAACTCAGAGGAAACCCACACAAACACAGGGAGAACAGACAGTAACCTGAGCTCAGGTTCAAACCGGAGATCCATAGTTTTTCCTCAGCAATTTACCAGTGATTACAATTTTAATTCATTATTGAATGACACTGCACTTTTTATATTTACATTTAAAGTTATGGAACATCCACAGGACAAGTTAGTTCCTGTTATTGCCTACGTTATAAACAGCTGTCCCTTCACCAACATTTCCTGTTTTCTCTCTCTTGTAGTTAACTTATTAACTAATGAAGTTAATAAGTTAATCTCTTGAACAAAACTATACCTTGTCATCTATCCACTGATAGATTACATCACCATGACATAATTTCAGTATGCCATTATGTCAGTTTATACCACTGCACTGCTGAATTCTGATTCTGACTGGTATTGATTCATTTTCTATAAGAGCAGCTCTGACTGTAGCACCAAAGGCAAATCACAGACTTGTTTTAATGCATTAACACAAGTATTCTAATAAGTATTCTAAAACATTATTTTTTATATATAGTAACAATTTTACTTCTAACAATTTAATTTTTAAATTTACCGAAACTTGTATGGTGGATACTCCACATAATCTATAGCTAATAATAAACAAATTAAAAAATGTCTAGTTGTTGATATAGTGAAGCTTTCTGTATGGACACATTTATTTAACATGTTTGGAAGGAGTCTCTAGTGACAGCACTTTCACCATGATAGGGTCCTCAGGACAGAGGACTTTGTGCTTGGTGTTTCTCTGTAACATCACAAGCTGCCATTTTTGTCTTATTATGTTTAAAAGAGAGAAATAAAAGGCTGGTCTTATTTTATGGCCCAACATTAAATGTAACTATAAACAGATTAAAAAGTGTGATGTGTTGTTCCTGAATAAATAAAAAAAAATGTAATAATCATTTTCCTATATTTTCCTATATTTCTAATAATTTTTATTCCTTACATGCAATTTGATAATGGTATTGTGTTTAACATTAAGCTCTAACATTCTTAACTGACAGTTTTAACCAAAAAGCAACCAAAAATTGTTGCCTATATACAGCCTTGAAACCCGTATTTATTTGTGATATCACTGTTTGTGATATAACTGATTGGTACATGTTGTTAGGACAGTGTGACTGTGTGAGCGTGTATAAGCAGCAGCAGAGCAGTAACAGCAGGAGGCCTCCCAGGCTGGGGTGAAGGGTCATTGGTTCCTGTCAGAGTGGAAGACCTTTTATTGATGTAGAACCTCGTCCATCTGCAGGCTGAAACCAATCTACCTCACGAGCAGCTCGAGTTTCAGTGGC
The DNA here is from genome assembly GCA_037576675.1 of Pangasius sanitwongsei. Classification (NCBI taxonomy): domain Eukaryota; kingdom Metazoa; phylum Chordata; class Actinopteri; order Siluriformes; family Pangasiidae; genus Pangasius; species Pangasius sanitwongsei. The sequence continues at coordinate 5,542,517 of CM075016.1, read as the reverse complement.
TGTGGGTCTGTGTGCTCACCGTGAGAACTCTGTGTGTGGTAAGTTTTCCGGGCCACACTTTGCTCACTACTACATCACTAAAGAAAATGAGAAGTATGGAAGAGAGAGTGTATATTGATATCTTATTACCAGGTTCTGTGAGATCATCTGAGTGTGTGGGAGTATATGTGTGTATATAAGGTATTCATGTAAATGCAAATGGCACAACCGGTGCAACGTCAAAGTGACATGGTTGAGACGTCATATTATCACTTTCAATTGACTTCTGAATTTTTTTATGCGTTTTATGGTAAAGACCAATCAACTTGTAAATGCAATGTACAAACATGCAAATAGGCTACAAATAAAAAGCTGAAAGCTCAGGTACTCTGAAATAACAAGAGAAATTTTTATTTAAACAAGAATCTGTTTCGCCATGGCAGGACCATTTAAACTATTATTTTAACATTATTTTAAGACACAAATCAAGAATTTCATAAACCTAATCCTGTAGAATTATCAGACATCTTCAACAGAATCACATTTTCTTTATGTTTTTAAATAATCATCCAAGCTGGACTTTAGTATGAGTAAAACATAAAACATTCTACAGATTATATGCTTATATCAGATTTAAAATCAACTGGCACCAAGCAGAAAATATGTACTGTTTTTTTTAGATAATCCTCAGTGGCTTGTCTGGATATACATTTATTTGTTTTGACCAGGCTGGGATCATAACTAAAAGCACAATGGAAATACTATGAGTTAAACATGACTGCCTGCTCTGAATTAGCAGCACTAATTCATATTTATAGCAGTTTGGCCTCGTTAACTAATAAGTTGTTATGGGCAGTACATGTCCATAGGAGGCAGTAAAACCGTACAGTGAGTCAATGTCAAGTAAGACAATGCCCAAGTTACTGTTCACTATGGTATCATTTTCAGCAGACAGAACTGTCTGCAAAATAATGACCTTAACAAATGTGTGAAAATCTGGCATGGAGACTTACTTTCCAACACAAACATATCCAAGCCTCATAGGCTTCCTTAGGCTGTGTTAAATCAGTGCCAGAAATTTAAAGATCCTGTTCAACATCTTCATTGTTCGGCTATGAAGTATCTACTGTTTCCAGCCTCAGAAAAGTGAGAATAGTATGATCTCATCCACAATGTGCTGCCCCACGCTGGTTTAATATCTAAAGGTACATCAGCAATGAAAGGTCAGTTGCTTTAGTCACACTACACACAAAGAGCTGCATTCAGCCGCTTCACCTTCTTAGCTAGTACTGGTCTTCTAAGATAAGATTTATATCTTGAGAAGAGTCTAATTGCAGCCTAATTGGAAAACAGCCACAAAGGAAAATGTGAAATTCACCAAGAATACTTCCTAGTCCTTCCTAAGTCTAAAGGTCTGAAAACCTATAAGTCTAAAAATAGACACCTTTGGATATTTGGGTAACACTTTACATTAAGGTTCCTTTAAGTAACATTGTTTACTACATTAGTTTTTATATTATTCGTGGAATTCAGCATTATTAAACCAGTTAACACATGTATTAATTGATGTTTATTTAAATGTTAACTAAATACACTTGCATTGACTAATGTTTACTCAAATCCAAATAAATTAGCACAAATTAAATTACTGCATGTTCCTACATGTTGACAATTTACTGAATATTCATTTGTTCAACTTCGTTTACCACTTCCTGGTCTTTGCAGTTAAAAGTCCAGGACTTTGGGCCCGAAGGTGAACCTGAAGGTTGCGGGTTCGAGTCTCAGGTCCAGCAGGGATTGTAGGTGGGGGGAGTGAATGACCAGCGCTCTCTTCCACCCTCAATACCACAACTGAGGTGAGACCCTTGAGCAAGGCACCGAACCCCCAACTGCTCCCCGGGCGCCGCAGCAAAAAAGGCTGCCCACTGCTCCGGGTGTGTGTTCATGGTGTGTGTGTGTGCACTTGGGTAGGCTAAATGCAGAGCACAAATTCCGAGTATGGGTCACCATACTTGGCCACACGTCACTTCACTTAACTTTAGAGTACGCCCCTAATCACCAACTGATCAATTAAATCTGCAATTCAATTTTATGTGTATAGCAGTTTAGCAATACATATTGACACAAAGAAGCTTTACAGAAATCTGGATGTAAGGAGCTTTTTTGGTCTTAAGTGAATCAGTGTATATCTTATCAGTTATTGCTGATTTTGACCACAATTACACACTGGTCAAAAGCATTAGCAGGAGTATAATCTTCAAAAAAAAAATCATCACTTAATAAAGTCTTTTAGTTTTGCAGTGTTCACTCTCCCTGCTCTATTAAATGTAGCATCGGGATTTTTTTTTGCCTTGCTGCATTCATTACCCTGTTTGTTCCCACAGGCTGTATGGCATCAAACTCACCACTGATTATAGCATGCAGCTGCACACCCAGAATTCTGCATTTCAAGCCATGGAAGAATTGCAGTGAGTGTCTGCCCACACCCTCACACCTCCCACAGTGCTCAGGGCACAAGAACAGGTTCTATACAGCCTGAAATAAAAGCGAAAACTGACTACATTATAGACTATGTGTATGTATTTCTGGGCCTAGAAGTCACTAGGAGATTTAAACGATCTTCAGCGATTTCATTTTTCTCATGGTAGTTTAAACTTCCACTTTTGTTCCTTGAGTTAAGGTTTCTCCAGAACACAAATACTTGATACATATGTGCGCATAAACAACACACATAGTTTGCACTGCAATTATGTGGTGCATACACACTGTAATTATACAAGATGTATGTTTACAAAAAAAGAAACTACATCAATGCTTAACCTTAAACTATACAAACACTACATGTGTGTAATTACTGTGTTAGTACAGATTCCTTTATTTAAATGTCCCACTCAGTAATTGCTTTACTAAGCATTTTAGAAGCATGGAGCGATCTTAAAAAGCACAGGCTTTCAAACCGGTTTGAATATATGCAAATTAGTCTAACTATTTCGTTTTAACCTTGGGAAAAAAAAATTTTTTTGCTGTGACATTATAATGATATACCACAGCGCTGATGAAATCTCTAATCTATTTAGTCAAAAGGTGTTACATTTCTATAAAAGCAGCTGTGACAGTAGTTTTGAGCTACATGGCAAATCACATTTATACATATGCATATGTTCAAACAAATTATAGTTTCTATACCTTACTCAGGGACTTGTATGGCAACCGATTCACATAAACAGATGTGTGTAAGCATTGATATGGTGACGTTTTCTGTGAGGTGACATTTGTTTAACATTTTTGGAAGGAGTCTCCAGTGTGAGTGCTTTGAAATTTTTTAGAAGGAAAGCTGTTCCTTTAAGTTTTCAGACACTGGACAGTCTTCAGGACAGAGGGCCAGGGTGGAAAGTAACAAACTACATGTTCTCTCATTACAGTACCTGGGTCACTATAAAGATACTTTGAGTATGATTAAATCATAGTACTTTTAGTTCAGTTGTTTAAAAATAAAATGTTCAACTTCATTACATTTATTTTGAGCACTGTTACAGAGTAAAAAACGAATAATGCATTTAAGCCCTGAAGACTGTAAGACAATTAAAAGACAGTATGTGCATTTTGAGACCTAATCAAAATAAAGCAGTTTACTGCTGAAAGTCTACACAGGTGCCAAATGCTTAGTCAGCAGCAGCAATGTCTGAGACAATGGAGACAAATTAACATCCCTGGCCCAATTTATCAGGCAACTTCAGTTTTTGAATGCTTCAGAGGAAACAATGTGATTATGATCTGCAAATTATGGGAGCCAAAACCCATGGAGAACTTACTCCAGGTCACTTTGGTGTTCAGTGGTGATTGCCTGTTAGGTTAAATGTATATACATGCTGCTAATACAGTATAAATCACTAACTATGTAGCTAGAAACATGAGTGAATTAACATGAGCTAGCTAGCTGACAATCCTGACAAGCTTACCAGCAAACATTACCTTTATTTATATACTGTTGATAAAGGAGGTGGTGTTCAGTACAACATAGCTCATTTATTTAGTTGCTATGAGAACAGAATAGGAACTAGAACATCTTTGGATTAGTTTTGTCAGTTGTAGACAGTTTTTCACCACATGACTTTACTCTTACTTGAGTAATTTTCTCGATCACTACTTTTACTTAAGTGGTTTATTACTACAGTAATAGTACTTTTACTCAAGTCAGTTTTTTTTGTTTTGTACTCTTTCCACCACTGCAGAGGGCTTTGTGGACAATCTTTTTTTTCCTTAATAACTTCACAAAAGAGAAAAAAAAGAGCCTGGTGTGGGAACGAGCCTGGTGTCTGTAGCTGCTATAACATAAGTGATAAGAGTAAGTAACTTCTTTTGAGGATGATCCATAACATTACATGGAACCATGATGGATAAAAGCTACAACATTCTTTAATAAATAGAACATTGTTAGCATTGAAACATTGCTGTGATATAAGAGGAATAAAACACTTTAATGCTGATTGTCTAGTTAATTACATTTAGGCTGTAGAGAAACTCTGTAAATTTAATTTTCCAAACCACTCCCTTAATTATTAAAATGTAGGGGAGACCAGGGATGGTTGTAATATAGGGTTAGTTGTATCCACCACCAAGCATAAGCTAGAATCTTATGATCACTACTGTACACTCCCAGCTGCTTCCTGAGTTCACATGTGCAGTTTCATGGCTGTGTAAGCAAAGCTACAGATTTTAGAGACAAAAACCCCAACAACAAACAAACAAATTTAGGTTAAGTTTATATTTTAATTAGTACTTATAGTGTTTAAAATGATTCAAGTTAAATGTGATGCATTTAAACCATGCTCATCTCTGACAGGGGTGGGGATAGTTTGAACACAGTGTTACAACCAACCCCCAATGATGATGAAAAGAAAATATGTTTTAATTTTATTTTATTTTTCAGCATGCCTAAAAGTATACACAGTGGAAATGGAAGACAGACAGAAGTGTGCCTGCAGACATCTTGAAAAAAGTCAGACAGGGGAAATCAGACAGATCTGAGTCCAAGGCCCATTCTGTCTTCCATGTTACTTTTTTATTCTACATTTTTTAGGTCAGAAAGTTTGCAGTGGAGTATACCCTTAAACTTGATTGGTCCTAACAGGTTCTCAGGCATCCCAACCTGTCCATAGGAAGCGAGGATGCAACTAGTCTGGAGCAAGCTATGAGCTTTAACCATTTAAATGTGGAGAGATTTGTCAAGAGCCTTGGGGAGGTAATTGAGAGGCATAGCTTTGATGGTAGTGATATAAAGAAAATGAAGAGACTTACACAAACAACCAATAAAATGATTTTTACTGATAAATATTATAATTAAAAATATTATCACCCTATGCATATACATAAAGAACATTGTTTATTATGGACTGTAGTTATTCACCTTTTTGTGTCAAACCTTTAAAGCACAAGGTTCATCTGCTAAGTAAATGTTTTTGTCTTTCGTGTTGAAGAGAAGAAGCAAATTGGCTTAGATTGATTAAAAAAAAAAAAGATCAGAGAGCATGTCAAGATAGTGAAGCCAAAGAGACCATTCGGCATGCATGCAGTGATTCTAAAGGCTTCGGCCCAGGCGTCAATATTTGATGCATCGGAAGTGAGTACAGGTTAGTTCAAAAGAATCAGAACTGTGATAGTCAAACACACACACACACACACACACATATATATATATATTGACTGACAGTCACAGTTGGTTTTTCATTTCATAACTTTAAGGTTTTTCTAATGCAAATTGTATAGTGTGGGCAAAATTTTTTGCTTCTTGTCCCTTATTGTAAGTGGAACTCCTTGTATCCGACATCAATTCATGAAAACTGAGATATTATTACAGATTTTGGAATGACAGCTATTTGAAGTAGACAAATGTGGGAGCTTTGTATTTAAATTTGAGAGAGCTAACACAAAAAGAGTTACAGGTGCTGAGACAAAATTTGTTACAATCATCCCCAGTCTCCCCTATTTGTATATTTAAATAATGTTCTTTGCACAGAAAACAACACAAAGCCACTAAGACAAAAAAAAAAAAGAAACGCTTCGTGGGACATTGGGTGTGTTTTTGTCAGTGTGGAGGATAATGTGCTCCATATGGTGAAACTTGACACTGTGTACACCAAGCCCCAGCAGGAAGTGAGAGACATTCTGGTGATGGCTGAACCCCAGCCCCCGACCCAGCATGCATTGCTGAAGCTCCTAGGCAGTTATAGTCAGCCAGTAAACGCTGGGAGCATGGGATCAGCAGTAATTTAAAGCTCCTCATAGGGGGGGCATTTCTGTTTTCTTATGACCCCTTTGTGCTGTGTTTTTCCTGAGAGACTGTTTGAAAAGATATTTGTTGTTCTTTTGCATTTTATTTCTTTGAAAATGGAAGATGTCTGAAAATCCTTTTCAGTGAGATCCTTAAACCTCAACTGCTTATTTAGAAGCTTGGATTGAATTCTTCCTCACTTGCATGTTGCTTTGGCTGAAACATTTGTCAAATTCATGTAAAATGTTTTGCCAACTTCCTCCTTGCCCCTACCACCTTTTTCTTGGTTTGCTTCTTTATGGGCTCTTATTCAAAGGCTCCTGGATTTCTGCTGGAAGCTGTTTCAGTTCCAGTCATCAGATTTATGTCAGATCAAAGCTGCCATTGATTGTCCAAAAGTAACACCAGCTTCTTGTCTTTTGTCCCAAAATAGAAATCAGTGTCCAATTTTCTTTGCAGTAATTATTACTCTTCTCAAAATGGCGCCTCGCTTATACAGCAAATCAAATCTGTAATTATGGATCCAAAATTATTTGGGAAAGACTTGGGCTTGTCACTCAAAACAACGGTGTATTCAAAGCACATGGCCATATAGCCATGAATGCAAGCTCAATCGAAACAGTATAACTCGACTTGCTCCCAAACATGAGTTACAATTACGTAGAAAAATTGTGAACAGTTAACATGTTCTTGGGTCAGAAAAGAGATCGAATTCACTTATTCCACAGAAAACCTCTACTATAGATCTGAAGGACTTAATTTGCAAAGGGCCTTTTCGTGTTGTTGTATGCAACATGTGTTACTAATGTAGAAAGTCTACAATGCTTTGTGATCATTTCCCCTTGTTTATTGTAACCACATTGTTTATTGAAATGTATGGACATGTTTCAAGGAGAATCTCCTAAACACAAGGTCTTTTATAGATAATGGGTAAAAGAGACTTAATAGACACACAGGCTACATTCTGGATTTAGTGCCACCAGACAATCTTATTCTTTGTGTGTGTGTGTGGGAATGACGCCTGTCTGTGCTCTGTGGCACCAGTTCCAGATGTGCTCTGTCTTTCAGTGAGATTTACACACACACAAACACACATACACACACACTGTGAGAAAGAGTCCAGGCTGGGATATGACCTACTGTCCCTTCTCCATATTCACATCATCCACGTCTCCCAGGAAGAAACATGATTTCCACACATGAGCTATCCTAAATCGAACCATTCATATTATTTCACGTTACTCTACCAAATGCTTTAGTCTCTTTTTGTGTAGTGCTTTCATCACATTCTGTCCAAACAAGAAAACTTCATCAATAACTCAGTAGTCAAGAGTCTGTGTGTGTTCAAATGACATGGCTGCTCTGGATCAACAAGTACCGAAGAATCTACCCCATAGATTTTATTTACTGTATTCACAGGCAGCTTTCTGATTATGTAGTAACTCTGGATGGCCTTTCAGTTACACCATGTACACCAGTAAAAGACCATAGTGTGTTTATGGACTCCAGTCTCTCATTTGAAGCTTATGTAGATAATATCACTAGAAATATTGCTAAGATAAAAAAATATATATAATGTCACTAAATGAAGCAGAAAAACTAGTTAATGCTTTTGTTACTGCTAGGTTGGACTATTGTAGTGCTGTCTGGATGTTCCAGTAGGTGCATAAACAAGACCCAGTTAGTCCAGAATGCAGCAACCAGAGTTCTTATTAGAACCAGAAGATTTGATCACATCATCTCTATCTTATCCAGACTGGCTACCAGTAGAATATTGCATTGATTATAAAATACTACTAATGACCTTCGGCTTTTATGATCTGCCACACCTGCTTCTATCAAAAGGTGCAGGCTCTTTGTTGGTACCTATAATAATCAATACAACACCAGGAACGCATTTAGACCTGCGCATTTATCATGCAGTTATCATGCAGTTATCCAATCAACCAATCATGTGGCAGTAGCAAAATGCATAAAATCATGCAGATACAGGTCAAGAGCTTCAGTTAATATTCACATCAAACATCAGAATGGAGAAAAAGGTTTTTAAATTGGCATACAGCTATTTATACAGATATTTGAGGAGCCACACTAATTGAAGTCCACATTTTTTTCTGAGGCCTTGGCTGAGTTGCTTGGATTTTGTCATGGTATCAAGGGCAAAAAGGCATTGGCTCTAAAGGTAGGCCCTTTTACAGGTGTACTCCAATTAACTCCTAATTATGACAATCGGCCAATCAGAAGCCTCTAAAAGTAATTACCTCAATTTCTGGAATCTTCCAGACTGTTTAAAGAGACAGTCAATTTGGTGTGTGTAAGGTTTTGACCCACTGGAATTCTGATATAGTGAATTAAAGCTGAAATAAATCAAACGTTTTAAAATGACCCAGATGTCAACAAAGTAAATGCCCTAATTGACTTGCCAAAAGAAATGTATGGTAACATGAAATGCTTTTAGCCTAGGGATATGTAAACTTTTGGCCTCAGCTGTATATGTTGTAAATGAATAAACAATCCACACTAGCTGCGGGAGTGTTAACAACAGTGAGTATTATAATATGTGTAGAAGTTTTCACAAATTTTAACACCATTCCAGTACAGACTTGGCGACTGTGTTGATACAGTCAAATTAAGCACAGACTCTCCTGCATTAATAGGACTTTCTCTTTCAATGAGCATGACATCAGGCCAGCAGATTAGCCTAATTGCAATCCTGTGATTGTGACAATAATTCTGCTGCCTAATTATAGTCTGTGACACTGTGGGTTTATGTGGGTTGTTAGCACTGTAATGGGAGGTTGTGTCTCCCCAGAACTGTTATTGTCGAGGCCTGGTAGCCTAACGCAATTAATATCCAGTGTCCTTCCTGCAACTCACATTCAATTACTCACAGCTGACTGTATATACTGTATCTGACACTTATGGAAGTTATACAGGGAACAACAAAGCTGTCTAACATTATAGTATTGATGTATTATGTATTATGATATATTACTTTATATACAGTATACATATATATATATATATATATATATATATATATACATCACATGTGTATGTATATATATATATATATATATATATATATATATATATA
>CM075016.1:5517382-5533070 GCA_037576675.1 Pangasius sanitwongsei | reverse complement strand
ACATCACATGTGTATGTATATATATATATATATATATATATATATATATATATATATATATATATATATAAAAACTGGAAATTATTTTGACTCATGACTGCACCATTAAAAAATATTATTTCCAGTGTAACAGCACCTGAAAAAGCCAAAATCTGGAGACAAATTACAGAAAAGGTGAATTAGGTGCGAATTATTGCGGTGAAAGGAGAATGATTTGAAAAAAACAACAACAAAAAAGATATACACACTGTACTCAGGTGATCATGGTCACCAAGCACATCATACAGAAACTTTTTTTTTAAGTATCTCAATGACTATCTGTCAGAATTCTCTCACACCAATGCGCTCTTCTGCCCCTCGTGCACTTTGCCCACTCACGCACCAATGCACCAGTGGCAGCTGGTGGTTATTAATATAGAGGAAGCACGAACACATTTAACAAGAACAGTAGGTTTATATAAATGTGCTCGTTCTCACTTTATTGGTTTTACAGTAATTCACAGAAACTTAAATGGCGGACACTCCACATAATTTAAGACTAATAACAAACACATCCAATTGATTTTATTGTATCAAGACAGCTAAAAGGACAGATTTTTTGCTCCCTGATTTTTGAATTATAATTTAAGGCACTGGTTTGCCTTTTTGTTAATTTTCCTTATAAGTATGAGCATTAAAAGACTCAGATCAGATCAACATTAGCAGTGTCTGCCATTTCATGCCAAAAAGACAGCTAGCTAGCCAGACTTATAAACAACTTTCAGAAATGAATGCAAATAATCAAACAGAACTTTATCCTTACAGTTTATTTACAGTACTTTCAGAATAGACCACTACTGCAGGCTCCAAGCAATTCTGACTGGGGCAGATATGTTTAAGTTTGAGATGTGAGTCATGTTCTTTACTGTTTCAGTGACTCATAGTTGGTTACAGGGTCCACCCCTCAGGAGGTGCAGAGGATGCTAGTAGGGCTTGCAGCTACGCTACAGGCGTCACTCCATCTCCCTGCTCCGCTTCAGACATTACTCCACCTCCTTGCTCCACTGAGGATGTCGCTCCCCCCTCTGGCTTTGCATTTGATGTCGCTCCCCATCTGGCTTTGTGGAGAACATTGCTCCCCACTCTGGCTTCGTGGAGGATGTCGCTCCCCCCTCTGGCTTCGCGGAGGACGTCGCTCCCCTCTCTGGCTTTGCTCACCCTGCGTGCTTTGCGGTGGCTGTTGCTCCACTCTCAGGCTCCACCTTGGATGTCGTGCCACTCCTTAGCTATGCTGAGGACGTTGATCCTCCTCACTGTTCAGCAGGGGACTTCACATCTCCTCCCCGCTCCACTAGGGGTAGCACTCCCTAAGGAGCTCATCAGCCTAAGGGTCCCAACCAGCAGAAGGGACATTTCGCCTGGTTGTCCAGGACCCCTCATGACTGTATTATGTGCTTCTGGAGCCGCATGTTAATGGGGGGTTCTGTTATGGTGCCACCGAACTACACGATCCATGAGCCCCTGCATGTGGTGGTGGCTGAATAGGGCAGTGCTGGCTGAATGGTTACTGATCAGAAGGTCAGGGGTTCAAGCCCTAGCACTGTCAAGCTGCTGCCGTTGGGCACTTGAGTGAGGCCCTTAACCGCATCTGCTGCAGGGGTGCCATATCATGACAGCTTCCTAGCAAGCTGGGATATGTGAAAAATTGCATTTCATTGGCTCTATACTCACATTCTGCACAATGACCATAAAGCTGAATCTAATCTAATCGGCCCCTGCATGTCACATGATCTGGTCACACGTTCCCTAATGACTCTCACCTGTGTCTTGTTATACCATGTTAAATAGTTACCACTATTTAAGTTCTAGTTTTTCTGTGTCTCACTGTTGTAGTTGTTGCTTGTTATCGAGTGTGCCACAGTCTCACTTTTAGTCTGTATGTTTCTTACATTGTATCCATATTTAATGTTAATGATTCTTGTTTCTGCTGTTTGGTTTGTTTTGGCTGAACTTTCCACAATAAATTATCTGCACTTGCATCCGCCTCCACTACTAGTTGCAGTAGCAAACAGAGCATATTTATAAGCCAGTTTTCATTATCCCAAAGAAAAACACACCAGTCTTTAAATATCCACATCCTCCTAAATGTGTTGTACGTTAAATCTTCCAGTAGCCTAATGCCAGCCGAGCCGTTGTACAGACCAGCCCATCCTCTTTTATATTGCTGCATATGTTTTATATGGCTACATTTAAATTTGTCTTAATTCATGGATTTGTCATGTTTTGCTTTCTTTAATTTTTTTTTTCATATTTAGTCTTTCTTTAATTAATGCCATTAATAAGAAGTGACTGGGCTAAATAAGCTATTTAAATTTGCAACATAATCCATATTTAAAATTTCAAATTTTGTTGGGGCAGAACAACATGAATAATGACATATAAAGGGATATAGACTACTATCTAGTGGATTTTTTTTTACCCCATAATAGGCAGTTGACAACATACAGTAATCCAGCGTAGCTTATTAGCCCATTCTGAGCAGTTTTAGACATACCTTTTTTCAACTGTGTTCAATACAGCAAGTGCGTTTCTGATGTTTGGACATCTACTCCATAATCTCCCTTTCCCTCTCCCAATCTTTGCAATGTACCATACAATAGAAATTATTCTGCACAACATGGACACACTATCTGCACATACATTTTGGCTTTGTTTGCAGAAATGTAAGCTACGTAAAATTTATGTAAAATGTAAACTATGTAAAATGTCAAATTTAATTCTGATTATTTGCTATAAAACAAGATCTTGGCAGCTGCTGAGTTTTTTTTTTTTAAACCAGCCCAATTTGGAATAAAAAGGTGTCCCTGGTAAACCTGTCATTAACTGTCCTATTTGCATGGCACAGCATGATTTGTGCCCCAACGGGCCTCTATTAGCGCTTGTTGCAGTGCCCATTTTTGACCACTAGCTGCAACACTCTGGAAGTGATGTGGGACAGTGTGTGAGCTGCCCCACCATTGCGCAGCATCTAGAAAGACAAGCAAATCAATGGAAAATTGTTGTGTATCTGTCAAAAAGCAACTTTTTTTCAATCATTTATACAAGAGGTAATTAATATTTTAAAAGAATTTCAATTGTATGGCATTCTGAAGGAAGACATCATGAAGATTAAATTTTTTTTTTTAGAACAGCTGATATATATGGTGGGGCTCTGCCCCATCTGCCCTTATGGAGGAGCAGCCACTGCTCCTTATATGTAAGTTTACACAATCTCAGGAGCTCTTTTAGTATACGAACATTTTTCTGAACTAACATGATTTTCATGAATACCAAATTTCTTGTGTAAATGCTCCTATGGCCAATTTATGAACAAATTAAATTATTATTAAGCGTCATAAGTGAGGCCAAATTTCGGTTTGTTTCTCAGTAACACAGCAGACCCAGGGTAAGATTGCATGTGAGCTTTTTATTTAGGCTTATGCCTGTGGCTCAGTAGACAGGCAGTAACATAAAACTTTTCAAAACAACTAACTGAACAGCTTTCCAGCTCACTCACCACTTTTTGCTTTTTGCTAAGGGGGAAAAAAGAAAAAAAGAGAAATCACCACATTTTAGATTTAGTAGACAAAAAGCTGATGCATTTGCCATTGTATCTTAGAAATGTACCAGGAAAAAAAGGTGGTACTATAACTGTCCACCCCTAACCCCCTAACCCCTAACCCTAACTTTAACCTTTCATTCATTCATTCATTCATCTTCAGTAACTGCTATATCCTGGTCATTGGTGTGGTGGATCTGGAGCCTACCCACCTACATGCATAGTTTTTGAAAGGCGGGAGGAAACCAGAGAATCCAGCAGAAGCCCATGCAGACACGGTGGGAACATGTAACCTGACAGCGCAGACAGTAACCTGACTCAAGATCAAGAGCCCTACAAGCTGAATCACCTGTAGCCCTACCACATTATATGATCAATAAATTTGAATACTAATAATTTCCTGGTTAGTTGTACAGTAGTTAGTGAATAATCCATGGTAGCAACTGAATTATAATGTTCATCTAAATAATAATAAGGACTCTTAGGGGGTTGTGAGAGGGAGTGACATATAAACCCACTTTATGATAGAACTGAAAACAGACAAAACATGCATTTTTGGGTTAAAATGAGAAAAAAGCTGTGGAAAAAATTGTAGTGTGCAAAGTGATTTTTCACCTTTTTAAAAAGGTACTTTTTTATAGGAGGGACATGAAATGGAAAGTCTTTCTGTAGCCCACCTTTTAAAAAAAAATGAATCTTGTAAAATGTATTGTTTGTTGTAATTGAGTTAAACCCAGCACTGGTTATAGTCACTGAAGTAACTGTGTGGCATTAAACAGCCTTAAATCAAAGGAGTACTTTATTAACGCTTTACTTTTTAGAACCGGGTGGGTTTATAATGTGGCTTCCATCCAATAAAATATGCAGTCTATATTGCACACACTTACATCTATGTGGTTGTAGTGACGCATGTCAATAAGGCTATGTGCTTTTCATGAGCTGGAGGGCCTAAATTTAGATTTTGTCATTTGGGTTTATTTCTTTGTTCTTTATGAATCTCAATCAAGCCTGAACCTTGTGTTTTTATACTGATCTGTTGCAGGCTAGAGACATTTATGGACACACAGTTAAACATGCACTAACAATAACACATACTCTTTAAAGAAAAGCCTAAATAATCTTACTAATCCATATCAAAGCTAAACCAGGTCTATCAGAGGGATAAGAATAGCACATCTGCAGAATGGAGGCTCTAAAGCCTGTCTGATTTTTAGAGATAACTAGTGAAACCCCCTGCTTTTGCTTTTACTGAAGTCAGTCTCGTGACGCAACAGCTCGGTAACAAAACACTAATTGTTTTCAATTGGCGGAATTCCGTTCCCTCAGCCTGGAATCGACCAATCAGGGCCGAGCAAAATGGAAACGCGCGTCCTCACCCTGGCAACCGCTCCTACCCGCTTTTCCCTGTTGGCTAGTTTTTATGGCAGACCGCGCTGATTGGGTGAGCCGCGGGGCAGAAACTCTGTGACTCAGCACACCTGAAAGTCAAGGTGGGAACCGGGGCATGTTACCAAACCGCATACTAACGCACTACATAGTCTGGTGTGCCACAGTGGGTGTGTTTAGTGCCTGTCTCCATTATAACGTAACCCATTATCTCAACCTACTGTTAGAAATATTGGGTTGGAATTTTGTGTGTGTGTGTGTGTGTGTGTGTGTTTTTTCCTTTGATGTGATGAGGATCTTTGATGTGATAGGGAATGAATTTCTCTCCTTACTTCATTCTTTGTAATAAACTTTACTTCTGTCACCCTTGACTTCCTAACTCCTTCCCTACAGGTGCTTCGGTATTGCTCACTGCACTGCACAGCAGCTGAGGACTATGTAAAGCTCTGGTGCCAATGTGGCAGATGTTTGAGGAGGAAGAAGTGATATTTAAGCCTTTCTGCAGATGTGGGAAAACCAGACTGCACTGGCAGTGGGTGGTGCTGAACATCCCCCACCACAAACACACACACACACACACACACACACACAGAGACACCTCTCTTCCCCTGCAGCTAATTAATGCTATGCCCAGACCTACATCTAATGCTAATCTCAGCTACAGTAATCAAAAGGAAATCTTCTGGCATTTTTAGTTTTTTTTTCCCCCTCATGGGGAATAGCCAAATGTTCCCACAAGGTCAAAACTGTCAGATATACTTTTCTTGTGGCAGAGCACATTTACTCTTTACTCCATCTCCTTTGTTACCTGCCTCTTCTGCTTGCTAAAGTATCACAGAGAAAAATCATGTATAAAATTAAATATGTACTATAACCAAATGACACTTGAGATAATTCATTTAAGAGTTGCTGAACTCAACAAAAACAGCATGTGGCTGTCTGAGGGAGACAAATCTCATTACACATCATCCCCCATGTGTCTAACAGACACACAACCTACTGATCTGCATTACTTTACAGACTGCCCGTATTTAAGTGTGCAAGATAGTCGCCTCTGACTTGCTCATTAGGGATAAATGTATAAATGTATAAGTTTAAAATTTATATCCTGAATTTATATATTTCTGTAAAGCTGCTTTGTGACAAAGTCCATTGTTAAAATCACTATACAAGTAAAATTGAATTGAATTGAATTGAATAGTAGTGTAATGCAACTCCACTATGTGAATCTGTTTAGTGCTTCACATATTCAGGATAAATTATTCTGTACTGGAATTTAAACTAAAAGTGGGCATGGTCTAAGGGGATTTTCTTTCTTTCTTTGTTTCTTTCCTCCCTTCGCTCCTTTTTTTTTTTTTTGATTGCCATGACTGTGCCCCCCGAAACACTGGAGGGCACTGGGGGAAAAAAACAGAGGTAGAAACGGCAGCACTGTCAGCATAGGCTCTGACCGTTCCTCAACCTCAGTTATATCACTTTATAATTAGTTTCAACTAGACTGTATTGTTAATCCCAATGGTGCAGTTATTAATTTATTTATACCTGTTAGCAATATTTTCTAATGAATTAAGTTGGTTCAATTTTCTCAAATATACACTACACTAGTGGTGTAATTTATAGCACTACAATCCTGACCAGGCAGTTACTAAGGATGATTATATAAGCACTGTAAATCTTACGTTCATTGTTTGTAAAAATAAAACAAAAAACAAAAAAAAAACATCCTACTCATGCAAATTTTTTGTTGGGTCCCATCCTCTGGTCTCAACCAGAAGCCCTGTAAAACTGTTGCAAGCTTTAAAAATAATAAAATAAAATAAAATAAAAGAATCATGTGCCTCCCATTTGTGTCTGTATTTGTACACATGATCTGTTCATTCCAAGTAATGTATTTATGTTTGGTTACATCCCTGGTGCAAGAGTTGTCATGAAAAAGGAGAGATCAAAAATATATTGCCAGAATTGTAGTTCATGCACTGGAACACTCCTGTAGTGAAAGACAGGAGAGGAAATGCTATGCTAATGAGCAAATAGATTTTTAATTTTGAATACTGATGTTCAAGATACAGCCCAGGGCAGCACAGTAGTGCAACAGGTAGCATTGTTACCTCATTTGGCTTTAGTGGATTGGCTATTGGTGTAAAATTGTGTGTGTGTGTGCATTTGTGTGTATGCATGGTGCCGTGCAATGGACTGGTGTCCCTTCCCGGGTGCAGTTCTGCCTCACTCCCAGTGTTCCTGGGATAGACTCCAGATCCACAGCCACTCCGACCAGGATAAAGTGGTTACTGAAGATGAATGAATGAAGATAAGAGCCCCTGATGGTACTAAAAACATTAAATACATTTTTATTCTTCTGAGAATTCCTGAATATTGGCCATCTGCTGAAAACTCCTAGTTACCAAAACCCTGACATATGTGAAGTTCAGAGAGTAGAATATGTTTTTTTTTTTCCAGGAGGAAAGAGCATACGATTGTACAAGTACTATAACTATTTTAACTATTATAACTATTTTACGGAAATGGTATATACAGCAAGCTGTGAGAAATTCTCTGTCTGGTGCCCATGACATCAGTGTTACTCCATAAAATCTAGTTATACAATGAGTATGGAAAAAAAGAGCCTGAGTGCTATCTCTAGACAATTTAGTTAAAATAACATGCAAATGTGCATCATCTATATGCAGCTTAATGCAATTTTCATTGTTGTCACATGGCAGTCAACTAGAGGGTTATGCATCTAGTTGGACTTTGGTGGAGTATGTCTCTGTGTTCTTGTGAAGGTTTCTGATGTCTGTTGTCCTCTCAACTTGCATACCCCTTTTCACCTCATCACAACTGATTACAAGCCTCTCTGTCTCAGCAGCAATGCAGTCACTCCATAGCTGATGCCAGAGCACTGGGAGTTAAAATATTAACTCCATAAATAAATAAATATTAACAATACAAGCCAACACTGGAGAGTTTAGATTCAGTTTTGCTAAAAGGCCAGATCTCTAGGTATTGTTATGAAACATAGCCAAGGGCCACCTACTTTCAGAAAAAAAGAGGTGAAATGATTGACGTTGAAAATGACCAACCATGCACCTTCGGCATGTCGGCAAGCATGCAGGAATACTGATTACTTTCCTGCTAACCATTTCAATCAAATCTCTTTAATAACTTTTAAAGATTGGAACTTTTTCCTTTTTTAAAACTATATTTTAAATATATTAAAATAGACGGAAGTGTGTAAACATGGAAGGGTATACATGGAAGTTAATAAGATTGCAACCTTCAAAATCCTGAGATTTGTGGCTATAAAAGTGTACGAAAAAACTGAGACTAAGAGGCAGAACTAAAAGTTAACTACATGACTACATTTAACAAATTCCTTCGTTATCAGTGTCAACCCTATAAATTTAGACTTTTTATATGAAACTTTAATATTTAATAGAAATACAACTACATATTTATTAAGGCAGTTATTTTTAATTATTATAATACACATATAATATACATTGCAATACCACTGCCTGTGTACATGGCTGATTCATTTTATACAGCACACAAAAGCTGGGACAAACCCAGCCACAAAAGCAAACAGGAATGTGATGTGAGCCATGGAGGCCAGCCACACTATTTCTGTTTACTCTGAATATAGCTCCATTTTTCATCTCTGCATTGGGCCATAATTCACTGCTCAAAGGGCAAAAACTGTCCTTGCTGACCTCACACGTGCACTGAGCCACACTTTCCTGGCTTGAGAAAAATGGCTTTCTGTTCAGTATGGAAAGGCACGTTCATCAGTGCTACAGCGACGCAAGAGTGAGAGTGCATTTTACAAGCAATAGCATTCACTCAGTGGAGAGCACAGCAAGGTGGCTGCAGAAAAGCTGAACTAAATGATCTGGGACATCATATTATCTATAACTAGTGTTCCATCATTACGATGAAAGCATTACCTAAAAATATTTCCTGCTAACTTGATGTTATTGAGAGTGGATACCTGGTGATTGTCTACAGCCTTGAAACAGTGGTGTTCTTGGTTTCTTGGTTTGATGTTTGGTGACTCATAAACTGGTGGGAACTCTCATAGGCATGCTAACTACAGGCTGTCCAAGCAAGTGAGTCAAAGAAGGGGAGGAGGAGGAATGTGGAAAATCATTCATAAGACAGGTAGCTTTCCATCTCAGAATGCCAATGTACATGGATCATTTTAAACTATTCTCAAAATGCGTCTTAGCATTCCATTTAAAACACCAGCACATAATACATCTTAAGTTAAGGTTATGTGTTAGTGACTATAAGGTTAGACTTG
The DNA here is from genome assembly GCA_037576675.1 of Pangasius sanitwongsei. Taxonomy (NCBI): domain Eukaryota; kingdom Metazoa; phylum Chordata; class Actinopteri; order Siluriformes; family Pangasiidae; genus Pangasius; species Pangasius sanitwongsei. Next base: position 5,523,807 of record CM075016.1, on the reverse strand, counting down.
TACCCTCTAAGAACTGCTGTAATAATAAAGACTTGGCTTGTGTTATCCCAGGACTCTTACTCACAATATGATTATACTCAACACACTGTACTGTTTATCCTTTCCACAAGGGTATACTGTAATGATTTTTAATCTGGGTGTCACCCAGAAGAGGATGAGTTCCCTTTTGAGTTAGGGCTCTTCCTCATGTCGAGGAACAAGGAGTTTTTATTTGCCACTGTCACCTCTGGCTTTAGGGATCTAAGTCTACATTCAGATTTCTATGAAGCTGCGTTGTGACATTGTCTATTGATAAAAGTGCTATACAAATAAAATTGAAATGAAGGTTTTAAGAAGGTGCATAATTTGCAAATCAGTATGAGACGAGTTCCAATGAGTAAGCAGGGAGGGAAATATATATGGTCACACATAGATATGCTCCAAATGTCTCACATAATGCAAAAGTTCAGTGCTGTCACATAGACCTAAAGCTAGGGTCTATAGTTTTAGTATGATAACTGTGATACACTGTGAGACATTGCTACAATAATGTATTACTAGCAGGGGGTGCTTCTAGAAACAGTCTGACCATTCATTATTGGTAAGAAACGTCTTATACTAATAAAAAGAACATTTTATTAGTGCTGGACATATGCCTTTGATAAGGTTTTCAGTAATCTGTGGCAGAGAAGAGCGAGTCAGCAGATCTCTCTCTCTGTCCCTGATCCCAGTGTATGCTTTGTTTAACTTTAGACGTGACCGATAGCAGCATGGCACCACTACAAATACACACAGCTTTTAAAGCGAGTGTGAAGAAACAAAGTCTGCTATGCTGGTCTGTCCAGCACACTTCCCTCAGATCCCTCAGATCATTGGGAAAATTCCCATTTGCCAAGGTTTTCCTCACATACCCTTACCTATGAGGAACAAAGAGGGAGTGTTGGTGACTTACTGATTAAAAATGTCTAAATCAAAATTTTTTTTAACATGTTAATGCATTACATAGAGTGTAGAAGCCCATATTTCATACCATATGTGATGAATGTACACAGGGAGTAGGAAGCTGTCTGGGTTCAGCCAATGAATGTAAGGCTGAAACAGGAGCCACATATGATTCCTCCACTCCCACTGGGAAACACATATGAGCTAATGTGTAATTAGAGGTTACTATTTTTTTTCTGCCACAGAGGAGCACAAAGCCACCATGCCAGGAAACTTTGCTCTGTCTTTGGATTATAACATGTAGCTTTAAATAACCATGCAACTTTTTAAGGCTGCCTCTGCAAACTGAGACAGCTCAGGGAGAGGCTTACTAGCATGAACGACTCTCAGAGTCATCATTCTCTTGTAAACATGAATTTGCAGTTAATTCATAGCTGTTTATCAGAAGTTTCACCATATTATTCAAAGGCTATGCTTTAGTTAAGCCCAAAAAGTCTGCTTTGGACACTTTAAGCGGAGCAATGGCTTTTCTCCTGGGGGGAAATCTGAGGAAGTATTTCCTCCCCCTTTTCTACAAACCCCCACGCTCATGGTGCCGAAAAAGAAAAAAAAAAAAAAACCTACACTGGAACAACATCAAAGTGGAACACGTGTCTGCCTCATTTCCTCTCCCTCCATCTCTCTGGGTTTTTAAAGCAGAGAGGGAGGGAAGTTTGGAGATGAAGAAATTGTAGTGTGTATTGTTGTGAGGAAAAGCCATGCAGACTTGGCATGCAGACACTCATGAGTGCCTGGCACAGGTGGGTATGAAATAAAGTGAGAATGAGAAATCTCATGCAGGGGAACTGTGGAAACGCAGCCACTGCAGCAAAATGCTGACAAGCGGAATTTCCCATTCAGAGTCAGTACAACTGAATGGGCTTACTGTAGTTTTTTTTAGTAAAACACAGTAAGGTCATTATGAATAGGATAGGAGACAAATGTTGCTTCAAGAAATTCCTTGTATTCAAAGTTGTGTTGTCCTCTGCTGCAGGTATGCACTCTGTGTTTACTGTGTAGCCGAAACCAAGTAGGAAGTGATGGACGTGAACAGTAAATATTTGTGATAGGCAGGCATATAAATAGTGGGCCATCAAATTCCCACGTGACAGAAACTTGCACAGCACCAACCACAGAAAAGTATTTTCTGTAAATTCTCCCAAGGACAGAGATCACACAGGAACACACAAGGCAACCCAAGCAAACACAGTTGCTACAGTCATCATTTTATTTCAAGGGGAAAATGACAAGCAATCATTAATTAACATATAAAAACATCTGCACCAGTGTGCATATCGAGCCTATGCAATGGCTTAAAATAAATACTTTTTAAGAACTTTTAGTACAGACAGAATACACAACAAAAAAAATCCAATGCAGACCAAAACAATGGAGCAAATTTCAGAGAGACTGAAACTAAGAAAGGGTCAAAAAATGTCCAAGAACAGCTCCCTTTTTGTCACTCCAAAAGTGTTGTATAAAATGTAAAATACAGAATCTTGAAAAACTTTTCCCCACATTTTCGTAATGTTTTTTTTGACAACATTAGCTGGTATAACAGTGTGGTGTAATCAGGACTTTTCATGAAGAGTAGGAACATGATAAAGCGAATGTACAAATGTGCATCCGTATGTCTCTCATCAGTATTCACATATTATGGACTGAGCCTTCCTGGTCTGCAGTCTGAGAACTGGCTGCCATATTGCACAAAGCTCGTCTTCCTCAGACATTTGGAGATGCATTTCTTCAAATCTGCAAGCTGCAAAGGCAAAATGGAGCACCTGTCCATTTGAGGAACAACATACTTTGGAGTCCCTTGTAGTCTCTCTCAGTTGCCAGTGACCAGCAGAGTAAGACAAAGAGAAGGGTAGAAAGTCTGGAGGTCCCATCTCCAGGTTTAGAACACATATGCAACCAGTTTTTCCTCACGTTTCATTCACACAAAGAATTTTCTTTCCACATGATGGTCTGCAAAAACGACTCAATCAAAAGAGGTTTCATAAGTGCAGGTTACAGTACATAGTATATGGTATGCAATATTAAGTATTCACTGCTAGTTTCTAGTACACCGCCCCCTTTTTCAACACGTATAGACCTATAGCATGTAAACAAGTTCTTCCACCACTGCATTGTCCTTACACTCAAGAAGACAGGGTGCTCATCAAAATTCCAGAGCATTCTTTTAACAGTAAAATGCAACTTTACACTCTGGCACGATGTACTAAACTAAAAGCTGAGTCTGGAAAGACCTCAAATGACAGGAGGTGACCAAGTGAGGCATGTTCACTTCACAGCTGCTGTTAGTTAACTTCAAACTAAGTAAATGAGAAAACTGTGTGCCACTGACCCTGCTGCTGAGTTTCTGTTGAAGGACCATCACTGGGAGAGAGTGTGTAAACAAAAGGCAAGCTCGAGTGTGTACACTGAATTCCTAGCCCAGACCCCACAAGTTTTGTCACCTGCTGTGTATCTAGAACAGTGGTGCCTTGTTCCCCACATAGCATTCAAACATTCTCAAAGTGCAAAGGCTACATATAACCTTTTACACCTCACTATAAGGTGTCTTAAATCACTTTTTTTTTTTAAATGAAACTTTAACCGAAAATTTCTAGGCACTGTTGAAAGTTCAGAGGCTTGTGTTGCAAGGAAAAAGCACTGAAAACCAAACCTATAAAAACAAACGTAACATGCTGGTTTTGTGGAGCAAAACATTAACTTTCCTAAGCTTCACCATGGGCTAGCCAACAGATCAGACAGATGAACTCTAAATCTTTTTTTTCTGGAGTTCCTGAAGGTTTTTCCTTCAGCATACTTCAGGTGGAGGAACAATGGATCTACACATGAAGTCAATAATGTGTTGGTCCAAGACTTCAAGCTTTCAAGCTCTCAAGCCATGATCTTTTGTGGGATCTCAATGGAGGCCTTGAGGAAGATAGCATTGTCACGGATGTAGTTCCTCTTGCGGATCTCCTCATGTGAGACAAACTTGGGGTAGCCAAAGCCTAGTGCGCTTTCATCCAGTGAGCTGCGGCTGCCGCTGGGTTTCTGGAAGTTCTTCCAGTTTGGGTCTGGGTTGAATGTCTCAGTGATGTGCTGTGGTTTGGAGAGTGATGGATCACTCTGGTCCAGAATGGAGAAGGTGACCTTGTAGGAAAAGGGCCACTCAAGAAGGTTGTCGTATTCACCAGGCAGCACACGGATGTATACGGAGAGATGTGAACCTTCGCCGCTACCATTGCCATTGAGGAAAGCAGATGCCTGCAGCTTGTAGCCATAACGGTGTGTGTAGAAGGGTGGACTGAAGAACTCATGGTTGCTGTGCATTTTGGCTTCCTGCAACTTGCGTGAGTAGTCGCTCAGCTTCCAGATGAGTACACCATCATGGCTCACTGACAGCTCCTCTAGATCCCGCCGCAGCTCGGCGATCTCCTGCCGTTGACGGCCTACCAGGTTGCACATCATGGTCAGGTGGGACTTGGTGGTTTCCTCCAGGTGTCGGCCAATCACCAGTTTTGGGCACTGCAAGTGAGAGAGCATTTGTCAGTGGACATGGGTAATAGAATATGAATAGTAAAAAGTATTACACAGCACTTGTTTGGGCTGTATTCAGAGCCAATGAGAAAAGTGCAAGAGTTACTTTAATATGTAAGCACGAAAGGTATTCGCACTCTGGTTACACCGATGCTTAATTCGATTTTCAGGGTGCACAATTCAGTTTATGCACATAACCTGTATGTAGTCAAAAATGAAGTGCAAAGAGTGCATCTAGTATCCAAATAAAAAGCCCCAGGTGCACTGGAAAGGGGAGAAAATCAAGCCAGCAAAAACAAGAAAAAATTGGCTCATCCCACTGTTGTCAGACTAAAGATTCCAAAACCAGGCACTCATGTGGACTGTTTGCAGTTAAAAAGCCTTTATTTTGAGGGCTGAAAAAATGTAAATAGTTTTTTAGTGTCTAGAACAATAATAGCTTTCGGTCCTGCAGTGTATTATTTTACACTGTGTTTCTAGTGAGTTGCCATTTAACTGTATGCAACTGTTTTTATTAATTGAAAGTTTACTCTCTTTACTCTCCAGTAAAGAAAACATAGAGCATCTTTACTACTTGATTTTTGACAATGGAGATATAATTTACAGTACAGAAATACATAAAAAGTATTTGGATAAAGTACAACAGTATAATCCAATTCGTAAAATTATTTCCCATAAATTGCCTTCATATATCACCTGTCTTACCCTGGAATGCCAGTGCCTACAATGTCAGCACTTAATCATGCTCAGTGTATGTTAATGGTATGTTAAGGTTAATTCTGAGCTGGGAAATGCAGCCCTTACAGCCACGCATGGAATAAACTTCAGAGAGGTTTCCAACTACATTCTGAAATTGCACAGGGGCATTTTGAGTATAATAATGAACCTAGCTATGTATGACTTCAAATGTTTTACCTAAAGTAACTGCACCACTGCTTATTAAAGACAAACACCACTGTTTGTCCTTAATAATCTTTGTGGGATTTAATAAATGAAAACAAATAAATTAAATTTAGAATTAGAATTTGGACAGGATGGCGTGGCAGTACAGCAGGTAGCGCTGAACAGTACAGGTAGAGGTCAAATCTGGGCATGGACAGCATTATGCACAATTTAATGTGACTAGCGTCAGAACTAAGGATAATTATCGTTGGTTGTGTATAATTATCGTTGGTTGTTTTCCCTTCAGTGCCGGGAAGGTAATGCTGAGTCACTTTAACTGCATTGCTCTGTGTTCAGCCTTCTCGACTCGTACTGTAAAAATTGAGTTGAGCTGTAAAGGTAAAGCCCTAATTCTTTCAGGGCCTCACGGCTCTTTTTTCTTAACTAGATTTACATCCAGTTTAAAAATAGACCAAAATGTGCTGTCAGTTACAGAGCTAGGAGGCAGCTATAACTGCTGTTCTTCTGGTTTTTAATCATCTAGGCAAAATCCCAAAATGTTAACTGTAGTGTCCCAAGTAGACTAAAACTTAACTGTAATGGACTAAAAAGTTCTTTAAGGGAAATGAGACTCACTCGATGCTTGCATCCAGCTTCTTTAAAGGGACAGAGCACTAACGCACTGCCGCAACTTTCCTTCACATGGGTTGCGAGATCTTCACGGGCGATGTTGGGGGCACCACACTGGTTCGGGCATTGAACTGGGAAACGTGGGCAGTGGTACTGATGATTCTATGAAAAAGAAGGCACAGCACCTGACCTTTACATTGAGCCTCAATTTTAGCATTCATTAAGCAATAGTTCCCTTAAACAAGGGTGTGGAAGTAAAACAAGCAAGGTTTCATTAAAAGTTTAATAGTCATTGATATTCTGGAGTGTGACTTGCTAAACATGATGTTATTTACAACTTCACTCCTTCTTCTTCTTTCGGCTTTTCCCTTCAGGGGTCGCCACAGCAAATCATCACTCTCCACCTATCCCTATCTTCTGCA
>CM075016.1:5473807-5517282 GCA_037576675.1 Pangasius sanitwongsei | reverse complement strand
TTCTCGCTGATATTTTTCTATCACACAGAACTCCCGACACCTTTCTCCACCCATTCCAACCTGCCTGCACTCGCTTCACTCCTATATAGCAAATACAGAGGACAAAACTGGATCCATGGATTTGAATAAAAAGTATTAAATGAAAATCTGATTTAATTATTTATGTAAGGAATAAAACACAAAGAGTCTGAAGTGCTTTATTCCTTTTATACCACAGCAAATTTCCAAAAAATTACGTTTCATTTGTTAATTATTTATGTCATACTTTTAATCTATTTGTATTCACACCTAATGTTGTGTAATGTCCATGAAACAAGTTAGTTTCTATTATCACTTTACATTATAGCAGCTATAAACACCCTGACCAGGTTTCTCCTTTTTTCACTCTCTTCAAATAAATAAGAGAAAATCAGCTGGTCATGGAAAGCACAAAGTCCTCCGTCACAGAAATTTTCAGGTGTCGGAAATCTTACAGAATGGCACAAAACACTAACACTGGAAACTCCTTCCATAAATGTTAAACAAAACTCCCCTTTCAGAATTATACATTATTATTTGTTAATGATATTTTAACCTTAAAATATATAATTAAATAATATAATTAAAATAAAAAAATATAAATATCCATCATACAAGTCACTGTGAATTAGATGTTACTATAGAAATGATCATTGAACAAGCGCACTGATATAAACCTGTGATTTGCCTTGCAGTCTGAACAACTGTCAGAGCTGCTTTATAGAAAATTAATCAACAGCTTCTGACCAATCTGAATCAAGAGTTCATCAGCACTATGGTATAATATAGATGAAAGCACCAGAAAGTTATTGCGTGAACTTGTGTGAGGGTAGTGTGTGTGAACAGAGGAATGTGTGTGATGCAGGTGTCAGGCATAGAGACTGGGCCAGCTCAAGCTGTGACTCACTGGCACCAAGCTCAGCTCTACCATGAATGCCCCTGTTCATACAGGCACAAGCCTCCTGCCATCCCACTCTTTGGAGCCTTTGCCCCTATTCATACACCACTGAGACACCACTGTTCCTTTAACTAACAAACAAACATATACACACCACTTATACTGCACCACCTCGCCATTGTAAACACCTGAGAATTGTCTTGTATGAGAGTATGACACGGAGGTATGGCTCACTGAAGGCAACTACTCACAGAAGTAAAAAGAAAAGTTATCTCAGATTCGAGAGGGGACAATTTGGAGTGGTTCATGGTTGCAGCATGAAACTGACCTGAATGGTGTCATAGACGAACTCTTTGCCACAGTACTTGCATGGCTGTGTGCGTTTGGGACACTCAGCCATGGTGTGCTGGGCCAGGAGTCTCCTCATCATCCTCGCTCCACACTTGTTCTCACAGTACACACTCTCCTGGGGACAAATGCCCTGGTGATTCTGAGAGAGAAACACATAAAAGGCATGAGAAAGAGTCAAAAAGGGAAAAAGAAAAAGCCCTTCACAGATGGTTCATCTGGTTTTAATTGAAGCTTTGCACTATGAACCCAACCAGTGAAAGTTTTTCCTGAACTTGCCCTCCAGCCTGTTTACATTGAAACTTTTATTAATATAAAAGCACCTGAAAATAGGAGTGTAACCATGCATCGTGCTGCAAAAATGTGACAACATACATCGTGGCAATGTGCAATTCACATCATGGAAATCAGCATTCTATTAATTATGCATTAAATGCAATTGTGCTGTTTGAACCCATAGAGTTAAAATGTATAGAGAGCACACTGGCCACTTGATAGCACTCTTTTGTGGAGAGCCTGCACCATTACCGGGAATCATCTGCACTTGTGAAGTGCCTGATAGCCCGATAGCGCCCGATCACAATAACCGACACGCATTATAGGTTATATGGTTACACAACCATGTTAAAACCGTTACAAAAGAGCTCTTCAGTAGCTTCCAAATGACACCAGCCCCATGCCGCTGCAATCTACAGTGCCTGACAATGAGGTCACAGGGCATTTTAGTCGACTTTGGAGCTCTATTTAAAATGACACCCCAGACGCCGCTCATTATGTTTCAATCATTCATTTTCCCCAGGCCAGAGACTTTTTACTCAATCAAATTTTTGGGTCAACATATAAATGTATTTACTTATTTTTAAAATATGGTGAACCTGTAGTTCATTTTGTTTATAATATCAAAAATCTGTTCATAGCAATTTTTGATTTATTTTGTTTTATACAGGCAAAAATGCATTTTGTTTTGCATTGTTTATGATACAGAAATAAAACAAGGAGTCTTTTCAGTCATAATTTTTCTTCATTAAAATTTTGTTCAAAATATTCTTTGAATCAAATCAAATTGTGAAGCCAATATTGTAAATCAAATTAAATCGTGACCGGAGTGTATCCTTACACCCCATTTGTGAATTCTCACCTACTAGCTACCTTTCCCTTATCACATGGGAAGCACATGCTTCCCCTGAGACACATGAAGTGCTTATGATTGTCTTGTGCTCCTCAGATGAACACATCTTATTGGTCACTCTGAGGGTTGTTTTCCTCTGCAGTTCATGCAGATGTATATTGAGAAGACAAAATACTTTAGTTGTTAAAGCAAGTACCCATAATTTAAGGTCAACAGTAATTTTCAACATGGAGTTATTTTAGAGTTATATTTTTGATCACTGGGATGATAAAATATCCATTAAAGTGTATTTCAGCAAATTGCGCACACATTAATGTACTCTAGAAATAAACAATTTTGTTCTTTGGTGAGAAGAGGTCTTAACACAATGAATCATATGCTGTCATATTTCTCATTCTCTTTGCTCATAGGTAGCAACAAATTCCACGCTCTGTTTGTCATTATAGTTGAAAAGATGAAAAGATGGTTGAAAAGCAAGCTTTACCACAGTGATACAAGTGCCCTTTCATGTCGTTTTGTTGTGGACCATTGTAAAACTGTGCTTTATAATGAACTGAACCACCTGGATGAGTACCAAGACCCCCAGTGTTTGGCAGACCAGTTGGTTTAGTTTTTTCGTGAGCACCAGAGTACGGGTGGAGTGTGAAGATAGGTGTCAAAACGGACCTAAACAAAGAACAATTTTGATCAGTCCACACTAAACAAGGTAAGGTAGACGTGAAGGCACCCTGAGAAAAAGGCTTACTGGATTAAAAGGCCGAGTGATTAGTAAGCCAAATTGCCTGTCTTGATCCAAAAGGTAAGCACTACCACTGCACATTTCCCAAAGTAAAGACAACAACAACAATCACTTTTTTCTTCTTAATTGTTCTAAGGTGAGTACCTCGAAGGCCTCGCCGGTGAACTCGCTGCCGCAGAACTCACACTTGACCTTGCGCTTGGGGCAGTCGTGCTGCAGGTGCTCGGGCAGGTCGCGACGTGTCAGCTTGACGTTGCAGCGGTTAGGGCATGGGATCACATTGAATGCACAGGTAGAGAAATGGCTCTGTGGTAGGAAGCAAAGCATAGGCAGGTTCAATACACCTTACATTTGATCTATTTCAGTCTCATAAAACACTGGTGCTCATAGCTACAGTCAAATGGACCGCTATTACGCTTTCCAATGCAACTGAGAGACAGAGGTCAAGGTAGAAACAGGAGCAGAAACAGACAGAAGAGGTCAACATAAATAATATTATTCAAGAATACATTAATGAAAGAACTATTACAATATTGCCACAACTGTATTAGGTTTTTATAAATATAAAGTGAACCAAATCAACACAGTTCTTGGTAGTGGGCAAAAATTCATAAGTATAGATCAATCCCCAGGAAAAAGGAAGAAAAGAAGAAAAAAAACAATAGAGGAATACACAAGAGTGATGATGTAAACTGACCTGCAGCTGCTTCATTTGGCCGGTCCAGCGGCAGCCTTCCTCACTGTGGATGCAGCGGATAGCTAGAGCCAGGATCTGCTGCTCCAGCTCAGGGTCAGGATAGATCTGCAGAACACAACCAGAGTAAATGAAACAGAGAGAGATTAGAGCTCTGCACATGTACACTACTGCTTACATGCGTGAGAGCAACATGAAGAGTGAATTATACTGCAAAAGGCATGTGTGTTTGCATGTACAGGTTATGCAGAAGAAACAAATGAATTCGAGATTGGAGGGAAGAGTGATCAACTACCTGTCCAACAGCTGCCTAGTTGACTAGTGAGAGGCTGTTTCTTTTCTTTTTTTTTTTATCGTATTTTGTTTTGTATTTTGTTTCTGATAGTAAACTCCAGAATTATTGGTACCCTTTGCGAAAACATCCAATTTATATCTATAATAAATATGCACATGGTTATTTTGAGATTAAGCATATAGGGATGGTATTTTATATACTAGATTCTAAATTATCAGAATTACTATTGGGGAGAAACAGCACTGCAGTCTCTCTGCCTAACATGTATTCAATAGGGTTCAAGTCTTTAAATTTGTGACCTCATATACATATAAGTGTGACAACCTCATGTCAGATCTGACCCAACAGCTCTGGCTTTAAATTTTTTTAAGATATTATTTTAGGCTTTCAAGGGCGACTCACAGTAGTGTAAGAACATCATGTTTTAGCTACAGGCTGAATAATGCTACTTCTTTCATTTTTTTTAAAAAACCAAAAACAGTTACATCAACAGTTACATAATGTGGCACTACAACAGTGCTATTATGTATTTTGTAAGGAATAAAGCACAACAGAGTGGTGTGATGTATTACCACCCTGAAGCTGATTGTTTTCCTATAACAGTGTTTTATTCCTCTTATACCACAACAACTTGCTTGCACAATGTGTGAATTTATCAATCATACCACAGCACTGTTCCTGATTCTCAATTCTTATTGGGTGAAAGTCAAAAGTGTTGATTCATTTTCTGTAACAGCACAGAGGAAGCTGTTCCGACAAAAGATAGTCTTCAGGATGGAGGGCTTTGTATTTTCCATTTTTTCTCTTACTAACTTTGAGAGAGTAAGAAGATTTTGAGAGAGTAAGGCTGGTGAGGGAGCAACTGTTTATAGCTGCTATAAATTAAGTGATAACAGGAACAAACTTGTTTCACTGATGTTCCACAACATTAAATGGAACTAAAAACTGAGAGTTTGATGTGTTTTGTTTAATTATTTAAAGCCTTACTTTAATACACCAGCCTTACTCTCTCAAAATACAAAGCCCTCCATCCTGAAGACTATCTTTTGTCGGAACAGCTTCCTCTGACTGACCGTGTGCAAGTTATTTCTATGGAAATGATAACATATTAGAACATGAGCATAGAAACAATAGAAAACTGCAATAGAAAACTGGAAGCTAGTTGTTGCTGTGCTGTTACAGAAAACGAATCAACACTTTTGACTTTCTTCAGGACCATGGTGCAACACAGAACAGAACGCAAGACTACATAAAGTGCAAATACAAAACAGTGTCAGACGAGTGCAAGACAATAAATACACAAAACAGGACAATAAATATACAGAATATGGGCTGTAAACTGTAAACTACTGTGTGATGTAGCAGCACAAGTGTAGCAGCAAAAATGAGTTCCACAATATAAAAGTGTCTGATGCAGCTTTGTGCGGTGTGCAATGGTACTGAGTCATACTGGGTTAGGTGTTTGACCAGCCCAGCTGAGCTTTGGGAGGCATAATCAGAGGAGTAATCTGACTGCCTCAGGGAAGAAACTGTTGCGGAGTCTGCTGGTGGTGGCACAGATGTTTCTGTACCTTCTGCCAGATGGCAGGAGGGTGAAGAGAGGGGTGAGGGGTCATCCACAATACTGGTGGCTTTGTGGATGCAGCGGTTGTTGAATGAGGTGTTGATGATGGGTAGAGACTCTGATGATCTTTTCAGCTGTTCTCACTATCTGCTGTAGGGTCTCATGGTAGGAGACTGTGCAGTTCCTGTACCACATGGTGAGAGAGCTGGTCAGTACGCTCTCTTTCATCCCTCTGTAGAAGGAGGTGAGGATGGGAGGGAGAAGTTTGGCTCTCTTCAGCCTCCTCAGGAAGTGGAGGCACTGCTGGGCCTTCTTGGCTATGCAGGCGGTGTTGAGTCCAGAAAAGGTCCTCCGTCATGTCAACACCAAGAAACTTGGAGCTTTTGACTTTCTCCACAGTTGTTCCATTTGCAGTGGTGAGTGGTCCACTTGGGTTCTCCTGAAGTTGACAATCATCTCATTGTTGCTGATGAGGCCCACGACTGTAGTGTCATCAGCAAACTTGATGATGTGATTAGAACTGAACTTTGCAGCACAGTCATGAATCAGCAGTGTGGACAGCAGTGGACTGAGCACACAGCCCAGGGGAGCACTGGTGTTCAGTGTGGTGGTGCTGGAGGTGAAGCTGCCGATCCTGACGGACTGTCAGAAAGTCCAGGATCCAGTTGCAGAGGGAGGTGGTCAGACCCAGCAGGATCAGCTTTGTTATCATTTGTTGTGGGATGACTGTGTTGAATGCTGAACTGAAGTCTATGAACAGTATCCTTACATAGTTGTCCTTTTTGTCCAGATGGGTCAGAGAAAGGTGGATAGTAGCAGATACGGCATCCTCCGTTGAGTGGTTGGGACAGTAGGTGTACTGAAATGGATCCAGTGTGGTGGGAAGACTGCTCTTTATGTGTTTCATGACTAGCCGCTCGAAGCACTTCATAATGATAGGTGTGAGTGCAACAGTATGGTAGTCATTTAGGCAGGACACAGATGATTTCTTTAGCACAGGGTGATAGTAACCTTGTACATAACCTTGTAATAACCTTGTACAATGCAATGTGTGAATGATTACAAAGGCTTATCTATTAACTTTGTGTTTTGTTAGAGTATTTATTATGGCAAACTTACATCTAAATAATATTCACTTTTAAAACACTATTATAACTGTCATAGATACAACACTGTGCTGCAAGCAAAGTTCCACTTGTGCATAATTCATTACATTTTTTTGTGGTGATGAGGTCTTTGGTGCCATAAAAGGTTATAGTTATTTATTTAATAGGCCAGTTATTTAAAGGACTGTGTTGAGTCCATATATCACTAAGAAGCATGTTAGCCTGGTGTTGGGTGATCTTAAGCCTGCTTAATTATGCAGGGCTTAAGAGGGCTTACGTGAGACTGAAGCATCCTTCAGACAAGATACCAGCTAGTCAAATATGCACATTTACAGCATTCCTAAATTGAATATTGTTTTAGAGTGCACCATCAAGGCCGAGGTCAAGACTGTGTGTGTGTGTGTGTGTGCATGACTTGGTGTTTTTGCTAGGCTAACTGCATTCTCCTCTTGTCTATTTTTAAGCATGAAGAAGGATGAGGAAATGCTCCGTCCAGTCAGCTCAAACCCCCAACCGCACAACTTAGCATCACACAGAGTAACTGCCAATCCCAGGAGCAATCTGCTATAAACTAATTTAAAAGTAGAGATGGGGGACTTTACACTGTTCACAGTGTGGGTGCTCATGTTGATTTTACGTCACTCCATAAATGGAGAAGGAACTGGTAGTTGAGAAGACTATTCCAAGTTGATGAGTTGAAATTTCAAGTTGAGGGGGCGTTTTCGGTGGCTTTTACTGGCTGGAGGCGGGGGATTACAAGTTGCAACTTCACCTCGAATGCCGCATAAGACTTTAACTGAGAACGTGTCTGACATTGTGACATCTATTCTGAATATTGGTTTCTTGATTTGTTACATTAAATGGTGAAATAAAGTGACAAAAGAATAACTTGCATTTTAAATTTTAAGGGCCATTTGTTGTCCACAATGGTCCGGTCCGATTAAATGCTTAAAACGAAGGGCATTGAAACCAGCCAAAACTCTAATTAAAGACATCGGGGTGTAGTGCAAGATGATCTAAAAATGCAGGTTGTAATTTTCTACCATAAATAGATTGGAGAAAGTATTACTTTTGGGAAACCTACTGTGAGGAAACTCTTTAGATAAATCTCCCAGAAATAGCATGTGCTTTTTTTTCCCTCTCTCTTACCCCAATCACCCGCACAACCATATCTAGAGCTCATTAACTTTCTTGTCTTGACATCACGACCACGTTGAACAAACAAAGAGCTAGCTTTAAATCAGCCTCGAAATTCAGACTTATTCATCTCGAGTGCCACGCAGTGACATTTGCCGTGCTATCCGGGAGACAGCGAGCTTTGTTTTAGCAGAGGCAAATCAGACTGGAGGATAACGGAGATGATTCATCCTGTATTCTCTCTCTAAACATCTCCACATCCTACATCTGCCCTCCTACTTCCACATCTGATATTCCCAGGTTAACAAGAAGCTTGTGGGTTAGTATCATTTGCAGACATTTGCAGACTGTCTCTGAGACTGTCACTTGCTGAAATGACAAAATACAGCCTGCGTTTGCTGTGTCTACAAGCCTGCATTGTTCCCTCTCTCACCTTGGGTCATAATCTGATTGGATTGGAGGAAGGGGCCATAGTGTGGTCCTATTTGGCTTTTCGTTCACGCTAAGAGAGCATGAACTAGTGCTTCAGAATGGCATGAAAGTGTAGTGCAGAGTGGGGAAGGGTTTAATGGTTTACCTTGGCATAGTCCAGTGGGAGCTGGTCCTCTGGGCACTTGAACACCCCCTCACTACAAACAGAAGAAGAAACGCACACATTAATGTCTTCCTGACTATGTGGCAGCACATGTATCATTTGTGCACAGACAGTTACATCATCACTCTACAAAAAGACTGGGCTAAAATTTATTTATTGTTTGTTTTAAAACACAAATCTGTATGAACACAAAGGTTTGTCAAATCAACATGAAGGCTCAGTAATTTAATGAGCTGTGTAATGAAACAAATGGCCCTATTCCCAGCCTGCCTCACTCGTGACCAATCAGGCAACTACGCAAACACATCTAGATTATATTCTCTAAACAGTTGACTTTAATATGCGTGTCTATAATTTAATATTATACATATCTATAATTTAATATTAGATGTATTTATAACTTATCGGAGACTCCACTCTCACTTACTATGGCTCTTATTCCTTTTTTCCAAATAGAAATAGTGTTGTATCTGAAAAATACAGCAAGGCATCTCAGTCCTGCTGCAATGTGTTGCAAGCTGCAGTGCGTGCTTTGAGCCTTTCCTCCATAGGGAAATGATTACATGGGGAGGGTCAGGCTGGACTGGAAAGTGAATGTTTTCTTGCTGAAGCTCTTTTCTGACAGTGTGAGAGAGATAGAGAGAGAGGTGTGTGTGAGATTTAAGGTCAGCTTAGATGTGTGGAACAGCTCATTAGTGAGGCTCCTCTTGCAGTGTAGCCTGTTCAGGGCACGGAAATATGCACAATGGCAAATACTGGACGTGATAGCAGATTTAAGTAGTGGTAGAGGTGTGTGTATGTGTGTGTGTGTGCGTGCAGCATGTTAAAAACCTGTTCAGTCCTGTCAAAAACCTAACTGCCTCTCTGTGGAATTGATTTATAATGTTTAAAACTTTTTTCAAGTGACTAATGTCTGACACTTACATTTCCCAAAGCATGAATATCAGGCAGAAATTGCCAGCAAGAGCTGGGCAAAGCATGAAGCAGCAACAATATTTAACTATGATGAAAAGAGACAATCACTACATTGTGAGAACGTCTGAAAGGGGAAAAAGTGACAATGAACGCAGCTTTTCAGTGCAGGGAGTAAATGAGATTCTAATAGGCTGGAGGCTACATGTTTCAGGCTCACGAGTCTTCACAAGGAGGTGTTGTCTATGAACTGTCTGTGTCTAATGAATGGAACTTTCTGACATCCTTGCCACCCTTTAATGCCATAAATAGACAAAAAACAATGGAATCAGCAGCTTGAGATCTAACGAGCACGAAGAAGCCTACAATGCTCCCATTGAGTCTTAAGTGTCCTTAATCTGCTGCAACTGAAATGTCACCTGATGAGGGCTAACACAGACACACAACAAGCCTCCAGCTTCATTGGCCTGCTGGTGAAAGCTTACTGCATGCTGTCATCTTGCTCCATTAAGGTCACTGTGTCACAAGGGCACTGGGTGAGCAATTAATACCCACAGTGGGGTCTACAAAAAAGACCAATCGGTTGTTTAGCTCACTTAATGGATGTGCTGCTGAATAAAGCAGTTTATTACTGGTTCACTGGACTCGCCTGTTCAGGAAGGTCTTGTTGAGGTTAGGCGGTAATTTACAGCTGGGTCCAAGGCCCCTGCTGGTGTGCACCCATATAGGAAGAGAGCCGACGATGTGGAAAAACGAGTGTCCCATCAGCTTAGAGCCAACACAAGAAAATCTGCACAAGGAGGTTGTCTCGTCACTGCTTGGTGACTTGAATTACGATTAGGACAAAAAGGACAAAAATGAACAACAGCCCCTGACCATGCCCCTGACGAGCTGTATGATTCTAAAAGGTTAGAAGCCCCCCTGTAGGTTGCAAAGTATAGATATTGTTTAAGTCTTACACAAGAGATCCTTGGTGAGCATCTACTACTCAAAGAGTAGATAGATTAGTAGCCTGGGTGCCTGGGACAAGAAGATTACATGTCTGGATTATTAGTTTTTTTTTAATTCACTGTTGCTGGTGGACAAGCAGGCTCAGTAGGCTAGTGGTCACCAGTGTTTTTCTTTCTCTCTTTTTCAACAATCACTTGCTATTGACCTGCAAAGCAAAAGATTTTATTTGATTGTATGTTTAATAAAATATGCTTCACAGTGCTGCGGTGCTCCTCACTGCTGTAAGTATAGCATGCACTACTCCGTCTGAATCCCATCATCTGCTGCACTACATAAACTGATGGATTAATTAGTTTGCATTGATCACATATGGCCAGAATCATGAATCTGGAATTAGGAAACACTGACAAACCCAAGCAAAACAATTTCATCATATATAACTCTCCTGCTACAACAAGACACAGTCACCTCACAGTTAAAAAATGGAGAAAATCCACATGGAGAAAAAATACAGACGCTTACCAGATGCCAATAATATCTTTTACGTGCGATGTGAAGAGAAACACGCCGCTCATAGCCAAATGGTGGCCAACGACTTGCTCATATTTTGCCAAGGGCACAAACACAATGTGCTACCTCAGAAATGTACTTTTTTTTTTTTTTTAGTAATTTATATACTAGCTAATTTATATACTAGCTCACCATACTTTACTATATTATGTTAGCTGCCACTTTTTAGCCTATTCAATTAACCAAGACATGGGATTGGGTAAGCACACTGGAGCTTTTACTTGCCGATGGGCTAGCTAATGGATTTATGATTTGTACACCCCTGTGCTTCAGCTAAAACTGCTGATGCTTACATCTGGAGGGACAAAAGCAAGTTTTTAGGTGAGTGTAGTACACCAGAATACTTCAACACTCTTTGAGCAGCTACTGAGAACCTGAAATAAGTAAGGAGTAAGTTAAACTGATCTTTTTTTCATGGGGCAAACCTATGTGACTACTGTGGCTGCATTACATATTCAGATGTCATGCTGGTCTCCTCTAATACACAGGCAGACATGACAGCTGCTCTGATGCATCAGGGACCCGCAAAGGGACAGGACAGAGGAGGACACCTGCAGGGTAACTTCACTCTCCCAGCACCCAACCATTCTTAATGAATGATGAAAAATCAATGCAGATGGCCGCAACACCATAACACCTAAGAGTATTTTATTCAAACAATAGGCACATGGATCAGAACAAACACAAGTAGGCAGCCAAATTAGCAAAAGTGTAGCGTCTTTAAGGGCACTTGTGCTGTGGATGTCGTTTTTAAATATCTGCTTTTAATCCTCCCACCGCTTTGTGGTCTCTCTTATTGTGATGCCTGAAATTCTCTGCTGTGCCCTGAAGCAGACATTAGAGAATCCTCCATTTCGCTGCTGCTATAGATGTGGACAGCCATCACAACACTGCACAAAGACTCATTACACTGCTTTTGACAGATGGGCTAACAGAGAAGTGGCCAGTCATGACAAAGCATTCTCAATAAAAGAAGCCTTGGCAAATGGTAAAGTAAATTCTTACTGAGTTCTTCAATTCTGTTTGCTCTTTTGCTGACACATTCTGGCTAATTACAGTGTAAACCGAGTAATTCAAGGAAGTGGATCGTGAGTTAATTAAGGACACTGAATCATCCAAAATGCCAGTTCTTCCTGAACTGCACTACAGTGTGCATTGATTATGCGTGTATCTGCCAAGTGGCAAATAATACTTCATTATTCTTAGTACTTCAAACACAGCAGTATACTGTACATGTAAGTGCATGTGTGTATTAATGAGAGAGATATGATGCTTCACCTTCTTGTTGTTAAATAAAATGCATTACCTTTGTTTTTTGTTTCAAATTGGCTGTTAATTACAATTACTGGTATTCCCAAAATTGATTACCCTGGATGTACACAGACACTTTCTGGCATTCAACTGAGACTCTAGTGAGGTGACATGGGAAAGGTGGAATCTCTAGTTTTCAGTAGTTGTATGTGTGCATCTGTTGAACCTGAAGCAGACTGAAAAGACTGAAAAGCTCTCAGTATTGGGCATATTACATCACCTCACACTTCTATCTGTAGTGACAATAGCATGAGTGGAGATTTTTAACTCCTGATTTAAATGGCAGCGTGCGTCAGCAGAAACATGTGTTTGTACCATGTGTTCACACTAGCAAGTGACAAGTCACTGATGTCGCTCCATGTTTGTCTCTTGTGGCCGTTCACTGTCCAGTTCCAATACAAAATGCTACAAGTATGAATGTACACTGCCTGTTGTATGTTATTTTTGTTTAAAATGTTTTGAATGTTGGGATGAAACAATATTATTCCAACAAAAACTGACAAATTACATCCAAGCTCAGGAACTGATTTGGGACAGTACAAATTAGCGTGGCAACACACTGTAGGATTGGTCCAAGAAATATACTACAATCAACTCTTTACAGTTTCATAAATAATTGGCATTAACATTAAAGAAATCTCAATTTAAATGTTGTTTGTTGCTGTAACCGTACCATGTGAACACATGGTTAGACAGCATAAATCTTGCTTTTAGCCTGTATAGCCTCCACTCATTTGACATTTGTGGACATTGCGGCACAGATAATTAGGAGTATTTGATTTTTCCGTATGTGTAGTATCTGTCATTGACTCTATTTGACTTGAGGTCTGAGACCTCTCAGTACTGCAAGTACTGTTGTCTTAAAACTATTTTAGGAACCCAAGACTTTTTTTTAAGGAAGTCAAAAAGTTTAGGTTTGTTTCCACCAAAGAAACTACAACTGCTTTAGTTCCTGTGCCCGAGTTTCCAGGAACCTTTTTAATGTCTGCACTGCACCTTTTTAGTTTCTGTACTGGTACTGAGGACCAGAAACAGTGGGAATTCAAAACAAGAACTTGTGGTTCTCCAGGAAGTTGTGGTTTCTCATTCAGGTTTGTTCTAGTCCTTCAAATGGTAAATCCTAGGATTTAATACTTCCTCTGGTCATTGTGTTAAGCTCAAATCTGGCAATTACCGCAATTTCCATCTAAGTACTGCTATTAAAAAGAAAAGGAACAGGAAATCAAAAGGCAGATGGAATCTATCAGCCAGGAAATAATATTAAACCATGTACCTGCATTGGACACTGACCCGACATTAGACATCTACATGGTAGCAACACATAAGCAACATGTATTTTATACACTTTTGGCAGCACTTACCACACATGATACTTTGGCTGCAGAAAATGGGGTTGTAGTTTGATAATAAGTAAAGATTTTGACCGATACAGCATTTCGATTCTTCTGGTGAGAGAAGAGGTGGCTGATTACTCGCAGTGCAAGTTTCTGTCAAAACACTGTGACACGTAATGCACTTGCCATTTGAAATTCAAAGGGAGCTCAATCACTCTCTTTGACACAAGTGACACCACAGGTCGCACAGGTTCACGCTTACGCCATAGCCCTCTGCTCCTTGCACTTCTCTGAGCACTCTCTGTGCTGACATTTGAGAGAGTAATCACCATCTGTGATCTAATTCACACCCGTCCATGCTAAAGGTTAGCGAAATATCAACTTTTTCTTTAACATTAGTGATGTAGAATATGTTTGAGATTGTTACGGCTCAGATGTGGTGATGCACCTGAAAACACACCACCCCGACAGTGCTCCCATTACAATACCCTAATCATCCTACTGAGTAGTGTAAAGAAAACCACACTGTTCAACACTGTTTAATGCATTAAACCTCAATTGTAAATTAAAATACCTTTCAGTACCACAGAACTAAGTGGAGTAGTCACTGAAACATTAAAGAAGGTGATATCAATCTTGCATTATGGACCCAAGTGCTGACATTGCACTGGATGACCATAACACAACACCTTCAGCAATAAAACACTTCAGCACTGCAACTCAACTTTTACGACCTGGGCAAGGCTAAAAGTGTGTCTGAGCTAAAGAGTAGGGGTGGGCAATATGAAAAAAAAAAATCATATTGCAATACTTTAAAACATTTCTTCGATATATGATAAGTATCACAATATATTAATAATTTAGAACTATAAGGAACTAAAAGGAAAAATAAAATAAATAATAAAAAGTTACAAGTTTGTAATGGCTATTCAGAAAAATGATAGGGAAAAAAACATCTCATGATACTTGCAATATCTAAGAAAAAGTCTATTTTGACATAAATTATCACAACCAAAATATCATACAGTGATGTTGCTTAGCCCTAGTTCAGCCCTCAGTTCAGTTATTTTCTTTTTCCTAGCGCAAAAGCCTAAAAGAATATTCAATTCACGCTTCAACGGAAAGCAAGCACCTCAAACACTCAGCTTATACTAGATCAGGAACACTGGCAGTGTGCAGCTCTGAAGAAGGAGAGAAATCAATTCCATCATTCATTTCATTAGTTCCTGCTGTATTTGCTGAACCAATCTTCCTGATGGAGCTGGAGCACTTCATGCATGGCTGAATACCTCAATTCAGCCTTACTGCTGACCATCAACACCAGAATTACAGCCTGGGACAAAACAGGATTCCTTTCATGCAGTAAATCTTTGGGAAGATAGGAGGTAGAAAAGGCTTTTAGTTAAGGAGACATTTATGCTTTAGATGCTAGTCTCTTTGTAGGTGTGAAATGCTCCCACCAAGTGAAGACAAGCGTGAAACCTCACAGCTTCTACTTTCATGGCTACCTTCTCTCCCTTATTCCTTCCCTTTGACCCTTGGTCTTTCATGTCTTTCCCCCACCTACCCCCTTTACATGTGACCTAACACACATACACATAAGAAAAGGTGGGGAAATGTCAAATAATTTGGTTTAGACAGGATCATTTTTTCCTCATTTAATAGGGTTAGTAGAGTGGCCTCTGTAGAAAAGTGCAAAAGGTGTGAGGGCACGCAGCGCATCAGTGATCCCGGAGAAGGAGAGCTGCAGAGCTTACTGAAAACAAGACTGCCCATATGAACATGGCACTTCAAAGGTATCAGTGATCCCTTCTTAAACAGCAACAAAAGGAGTCTCAGCCTTCAGGAGCCTAATTCAGACTGAGAGGCAGCACATGGGAGTCTCAGTAGGGATTTCAGAAAGAGTTGAGCCCTAAATATAAGACTGCAGCTATTAAAGCCATTTCTAAGTGCTGTTTAGGTATTCAGAAGCAGGATGTCCTGTTTATCTCAAACACAGCACTGTTTTATGGACAGTTCTCCTGGATTGAAGAGACCAGAAGGGGTTATATTTGCACAGGGTAAATGTAGGTATGGTAAACTGGTGTCTTAGATCATTGAAATGTATTTTGCTTATATAATTCACCATCAACAGAGATCCTTCCTTTCCTGAAACGTTCAGAATTTCTGATATGCATTTACATCTGCCATAAACTTAAAAAAAAAAAAAAAAAAAAACTGTAGGAATTTTTCATGCAAATAAAATTCTGTAAATATGGCCATGGATGTTTGATAGTCCATCTGTTGCAGTTAGCGCAATGCTGTTACTCTTTAGACAATTGCATGCTCCTACACATATTCTACACTAATTACAAGCATTCAATTTGATTATGGATGGATAAAATAATTTCCCATTGCAGTTTGTTTGATTAAAATATAATAGTGAACTGGTTATGTGAAAAGAGAAAAAAGTAGTGTAGTGCAACAAAAGCTACTTAGCTGTTACGGGGGAAGCTACCTTACTTTAAACACAGCTCAGCCACTGCCACACTACTAAAATAAGTAGTTAAGCTAGTAACATCACTACATCTCTGAAATGAGTATGATAATATGTTCTGTGTAAATTCATTCCATGTAATGATGTACATACTTTCAAAATGAGTCATATTGCTTACTGCTTCCCCAGCTCTTCCAACAGTTTGTAAAACAAACATGCACAGTGACACTGATGTCTTGACTCTCAGGTAGAGTGCCATCGGACAGCAAGAGGACATCCAGATAATCCCTTTACCCATTAACATGTTTCTGGCACGCTTTTCACATACAGTCAGGTCCATAAATATCTGGTCATTGACAACGCTTTTGTAAGGGTTGTTGTCTACCAGAGTATATTGGAGTTGAAATTGAATAAAGAATATAAGCTCAAACAAGTACTAACTTATAAGTAATAACTAATAAGTACTAAAATAATAACTTTCGGTCCCTCAAAAAAAAAAGAAAAAAAAAAAAGAGGGGGGATCAAGTATTAAAAGTGTGGTGAACGGTGTAGGAATTACCACTACATACATATTTTTACATATCTACATATTTTTCATTTATAATTATTTAAGTACAATAACAATAACTATGTCAATGTCCAAGTATTTATGGACCTGACTGTATATGTTAATGTTCTGCCTTGATTTGCTTCTGTATCTCACCCGGTAAACAAGGTATAGTTGTGTTGTGCTCTTTCACACACTGCAGGATCCAGTAAATCAGTGTTTTTCCTTTTTACAGCATGACCCAGCATGTGCTAGCTGGAATAAAAGACTGTTCCTAGGTTCTAACACATGCTTTCATGTTAAATACCTGCTCACCGAGGGCTTTATTTTCTAAACCACTGTGGGAACTGAAAGAAGAAAGAAATGCCATCACCCTAAAAGCATGAAATGAAAAAGTATAAAACTATCTATCTATCTATCTATCTATCTATCTATCTATCGTCAGGAGTATTTTATTCTTCTTATACCACAGTAACATGCCAAGGCTAACCATTTTTTAAATTTATTTTAGAATGATATGTATGTCATATGTCTTTATCCATTTACAGCCATGTCTAATGTTGTGGAATATCCACTAATCAAGTTAGTTCCTGTAATTACTTACGTTATAACAGCTATAAACAGTCATTCCCTCAGCAGCTGCTCTTTTGATTTCTCTTGATATTAATAAGACAAATATGCAGCTTGTCACGTTACCAAGAAACCACAAAGTAGTCCACCCTGAAGACATCCCTGTGTCAGAAAACTAAGAAAGTGGTCACACTGGAGACTCTATCCATAAATGCTAAATGAATGTCTCCTTAAAGAAAACGTCATAGCAAACTGCATCAAGAAATGCTGTGATATAAATTTGCTTATTTTTAGACTGATTTGTATAATGCTGCAATAGGCAAATAAGCCATCTAAATGTTTTAACCCTAACCCTAAGCCTAACCCTAACCCAGTATCCTCAGTGTTTCTGTTGGTGATTTAATACATCCAGACATTTACTTCAACCAGCAATAACCAGGCTGTTATAGTGAAGAGGATATTGGAAATGTAATATAAAAAAGGCTCGGCGGCTCATTTTGTAAAGAATGGCTGTGAAGAACTGCTCATCCAGGTGCTTGGTGGAGGCTTTACTTAATCGCACTTGAGCAGTTGTGGGGAAAAAAAAAAAAAAAAATCAACCACACCCTTATAATGCTGCCTTCATTTCAAACTATTGTTTTGCATTTCCTCATCTGCTTAGAGAAAAAGAAAATTCAAATCACAGATCGCAGTGAGCACGCTTCTGAACTGCCGAACTTTTGAACTGAAAAACTTTACTGTGACTCAGTTAGTTAAAAGTTGTTCAAAAGTATAGAGTGTTTCAGAGCAAGTTAATGATTTTGCTCGTTATCTTCAGCTGAGTAACTGGTGGGCTGACTCACAGGGTGCTGGTGGATGGCACAGGAACTCTGCCACGCACATAATCTGTTATGAGTCATTTCCACCATCCTGAAACTCCCGCCCCAAAACTTTCCTCCTTTGCTACTGCTTCCTACTCTATTAAAATGGTTTATCAATTTATCAAACTACTTACTTCAAAGCAGAAAGTGGACAAGTGCTGAATAATCTAAACGCAAGTCTTCAGCTGCCAAGGCCATGGAGCCAGAGAGGAAGAGAAAACCAAAATGACACGTTGATCATTTATCTGATAACACAATCAGCCCAGCTGCAGAATGGCTGCAAGCACAGCTTTAGTGGCCATGGTAACCAGGGAAGGTGAGGTCCTTTGTCTCAGAGAAAGGAGGGTGTACATGTTTGTTTGCTTGCACAGACCTACAGCTGAGAAAATCATGACAAAGCTCCCACCTTTCCATCAGAGACACCCAAACAGGTAACAATTGCACAGAGGGGTGTGCTGAGCAAAACACCTTCCACCAAGCAATGGCTCAAAACCGACAATATGTACCAATTTGTAATAGTCATCATCCCATAGATAAAACTCAGATGTACATGCTTCTCTAATAGAACCTTTGCCCAGGCAGTGCAGTATAGCACGGTGTGTTAACCCATCCACAATCGCATATTTTATTGTTAAATCTATTGTCAGATGACGTATCATCAGAGCTGAGTTTGGTTACTCAGGGACATACGGGTGGAGCTAGAAAGAGTGAACACCATTGATTGATTAGGGCTAGAATGGCCTTTTTGTTATATTTTAATGTCTGACAAAGTTTGCGTTAAATATAGCTCTGTTGCTACTAAGGTCGGACTAAGTATTGGATTGCTTGCTGCCATTACAGCAAACGCCTTGCGTTTCATGTTTGAATATAGTTTATGCTGGGAGGTAAACAAGCAAAAGTGTGACACACTAAATAACATTGTACCTGTTTTTAAATTGATTTGCAAATTTTGACTCCAAAACTATAGGAGAGTAGGCCTATCTTTAAAGGTATTGGGAAACAAGTCGTGCTGTCCAGTGAAAAAGTGCTGTGGCATACAGTTTTCAGAACAGTGCCAGATTTGCTTTAGAAAAATCACATAATGAAATGCCACTCTGAAGTTTTTCTTTGGCTGCAATGTGTTCAATTATGAAAGCAGGAAATTCATCAGCTAATGAATTAGCTGGAACAGTTTAC
The DNA here is from genome assembly GCA_037576675.1 of Pangasius sanitwongsei. Lineage (NCBI taxonomy): Eukaryota > Metazoa > Chordata > Actinopteri > Siluriformes > Pangasiidae > Pangasius > Pangasius sanitwongsei. Next base: position 5,498,052 of record CM075016.1, on the reverse strand, counting down.
TTGGGGAAGTAATTTTCTTTTCTCTCACTGGATCAATGGCTTGGCTGTGTCACCTGAGGACAGGCGCTCAGACTGTCATTTTGACAAATCTGAAAGCTGGCAGTGAGACAGACGATTGCCATATACACACTGATGTGCTTGACTGGGCTGCTAACAGGCCCACCTTGCTTAACAGAATAGATCCGTTGTGCTTGGATGGGAAGGAAGCCACCACAGATGCTCTTTTCTTTGAGGAACAGAAATGGAGGCGCTGACCTTAGCCGGACGTGCTGGCAATAATGGTGAATGAGTGCACGCTTTAACTGGGCTCCTCTGCCAGCACCTGTTGCAGCCTTAAAGAGGACCTTTCACAGAACAGGTGCCCCCTGAGCCGCAGATGCACCCGTTCCCACTCAGCGTTCCTCCAGCTGCTCCCTCTTCCTGAGTCTGCACATAGATTCCTGTCATGCTTGTCATTTAACTATGCAACACAAGCCTTTTCACATCACTCATCACTCGGAGAGCGTAGTCTAGCCCCTCCCTTCCTCTTCAGTGAAAACCCACACTACTGCCTTCTGTCAAGATGTTTGTTAGCATGCAAGATATGACATGGCAAGGTAACTGCAAACTGAAAACGACACTAGAGATGAATGGCTGGTACGGGTGTGGAAAGGTGGGCGTGGAGATCGGCTCGGAACAGTGCACATGAGCCAGAGCCCTGACCTGTGCAGATGGACTGTGGGAGAAATGAGGGCAACAGCTCTGTGCAGGTGTGACAAACAGAGGAGAACAATTCTGCTAGACCACCTGATCCCATGCACTGCCAGTGATCATATGAATAAACTTTACTTACTTGTCTGGCTGGGAGATATAATAAAATAATATAGCTATTGTGATAAATCACATCCTAACAATCTAGTTTTGCCATAGTTACAATTCGTTAACTCCACTGTAACAAGTTACTGATTGGACAGTAACATATCTACTTTTCATCCTGAATATTTTTCTATGGTTTGTACACATTACATAATGTAAATGTTACATAATGTAGTATCGTTAGGTAAAAGTATTACTGAACTCATGATTTTACATTTCTTAAACACAGTATTCTGCCATTCTATTAGCAAATGGAAATGATATACAGTATTTTGTGCACTGTGAAAATGTTTTGAAATGTCTTAAAAACTGCTTGTCAAACATATCTCAACATCCTTTATTAACATTTTTGTTTAACAGTTATTCATTTATTTTATTGAAATAAAAAAACTAAACATAACCGGAAAGAGCCGATTTGCTCCACTCTAATTACGCATTTGTAGCACACCATATATATTTGTCTTGATACAAACACTTGATAAAAAACAATGCTTAATATCAGCTATAAGACAAATCTATGCTTACATTAACTTACTATCTCACAATCACTGCATCTTCAACCAAGTTCTTTCACAAAGAATCTGAGCATGGACAATGAGTAAGATTTAGGCATCTACTAGTTTTATTTTTAGTGGGTAAAATGTAATAGAACATTTAAAAAAAAATCCATCCATGTTTGACTGGCAGTGTACAGCAGGATAAGCTGTATAGTAAATATAATCAAGCCTAATTGTCTGCTACGCATTTCTCCCTAACTGTCCTCAAATCCATTCATGTTTCCCACAAACTGGAAAACACAGCTTTGTCCCACACTTAATTCACACAGCAGTGAAAATCTGATTTAGGTCAAAAATAGGATTATTAAACCGTGTCCCCACATTAAAAATTATAAGGCACCAAATCTGATTTATTTCCTTTAGACTGTGGTTCCATTTGCTTGCGTATTGATTGATAACAACACATGCTGAGCAGTGCAGGTGAAGGTTAGGGAGCTATCAACACAGAGACTTGGACCGTGGATTGTTGTACTAAGAACAATGTCCACTGACTGTTATGAACATATTCATGCAGACAACAGCAACAAAAACTGAGTTGCTTTTTAAACAAATCACATCATTGTTGCTCTAGCTCTAAGTACTGACCTCCCTTTACCTGCATTCATGATAGTTTTTGTCTGTGATGTTGTCCTCCTGCCTAAATAGGATGTCCCAGCAAATCGGATTGGAGTTGAATGTCTGAGCACAGTCCCAGAGCATCCTTTCCTTTTATAGAGGAGTGCTTCTTCTACTATAGTGCATGCACTCATAAGGATTAGTAATAATGTGATGCAACAGATTTGCGATTCGTGGTTAGAAGTACAATTCTAAACCACTCTAAAAGTGAACCACATGCTGCACTTGCCAGAGAAATTAGCACTAAATGCGCACATAATCTTCCTAACAAGTCTGTCAATATTATTGTCTGTCAATAGTTCAACATGCAAATCTGTACATGCACAGTTCAGTTAAACACCTGAAATAAACCCCTGTTCAACTGTTAAACACTCTCAGAGAGGGCTGGGTTAAAAGACATTCTGGTCCCATCATGCTCAATATGTAGAGTAAGGGTACTTTAGCGCATAGCTCAAATAACTCACTTTGTATTGCTCTCAGTAAGAGGGAGGAAGGTTTGTACCTTTGGGCCTGTTCCAGATCTCCACAAAGAGCTTCATATCTGTAAACCCCTTTAACAGCTGTTTATACAAAAACCCAGCAGTTGTGGGGGTGTAAACTGGTGGTCATTAATGAAAGGACGACAATGTTAATGGCTTATCAAGTTTGTGCTTGGCTAGAATTCACCGCCGGCTGATTTATAAGAATAATATGCTTGTAATTAACAGCACCACTTCAAGATTGGTAACACTTACAGACCTAGAAAACAGTGGACAATTTTCAAAACTTGAAATGAAATATGTTTGCAATAACACTCTGACACTGCACATGGCTCTCTCGTATGCTCGCAGCTGTGTGAAACGAATGTCCAACTTTCACAGCTGGACCTGGAGTTTCACTTTCCTTCCTCTACTCGTATGACTCCTTTACTCAAGTGCTTATCCGATGACACCATCCTCTCAAATCCAAACAAAGGGAGTCTTTGGAGGAAACATAAGCACATGCGCAGGATGTTCTTTGCATTTTCTTGTGCACTCTGCTCTGGACAATAAAGCGGGCAAGGCCAGGCGAAGGTTTCTGCAGAGATATTGTAATGATTGATTGGGACTGCAGCAGATGTGAAACAGCTGGTTTAAACTCTAAGCACTACTGGACTTTTGCATAGAAAGAGGCCAAAATTCCACAAATTCATAAATCAATTTCAAGAAATTCTTATATTTTAAAACAACGTGGAATTTATTTCAATTTGTCTGACAAGAGAGATGATCTTTTACAGGTGTATTTCTCTGTGAACTGACCTGGAACCAGACTGAACTGTTCAAATATTTTTATGCTTCAAGGTTGTAAAGCACCTTGAGATCTATATGTTGAATCAGCATCAAAAGCTATATAAAACAGGGGTTTAACTCTGCTTATGAAATTGATTCTTATATCACTGTTAAATTCTTAATTCTGATTTGTGTACTGAAGGTATTGATTAATTTTCCGTGACAGTAGCTGTGACAGTAGTTCAGATGCAAATCACAGTAAACAAGTGAGTAAATTTGATTCATAAAGAAGATTTAAAACAATGTCCGTTGGCCAAAGTGCTGTACAAAAGTGCTATATAGATAAACAAGTATTTTACAACAGTTACTGCTCTCAGCTACTTTAGACAATAACATATACAGACATACATACACATCTAAATATACTTTTAACCATTCCCAAAGGCTATGGAATAAAAGTACGTTTTGATTTTGATTTAAAAATGGACACAAAAGAAGCATGTCTGATGTCTACCAGTAGATTATTCCAGAGCCTTGGTGCAGCGAAAGCAAATGCACGACCACCTGTCTGCTTTAGCCAAGATCAAAGAACAAGTTAATATTAATGCGCTGGTTCAAATACGTTATTGTTTCTATAGTAACAAGTTTCACAGGGACTTCTGTAGCAAAAATATATAATGACATGGTGCAGCTTTCTGTAAGGTCATGCTATTTAATTGACCATTTATGGAAGGAGTCTCACACATAAGACAAGCTGCGATTTCGTCTTACTAACTTCAAGAGAGAGAGAAAACAGAGGCTGGTGAGGGAACAACTGTTTATAATGCAAGTGATAACAGGAACTATCTTGTTTCATGGATGCTCCATAATATTAAATGGATAAAAAGCACACTGTACCTCTCATTAAAAAATAAAAAAAATTGTCAGCATTGGCAAATTGCTATGGTATTCCATATATAATCCATTCATCTGGACCTTCCATTATGAACATGTTAGCATTCACAAAATGCTGTACATGTAAACAGAGTCATTCAGGCTTTTCAGAGGCCCCTGCAATGCTCGATGCCAGGTGGCCAAGTGGTGGCAGTGGAAGAAGTGGGACAGGATGCAGTCACCCCTTCAGCAGCCTCAGTCACACATTTCCTGATATGAGGCATCCCAGCTGGCAAATCCCACTCATTTGGCTCAGCCAGGGCAAAAAGGGCACTTCCACAACCTATTCATTCCTCAACAGAGCCACTAGCCATCTGAGTGGTAAGAGACCATTTTACTGCCCTCAGTAGAAACGGTCTAAACAGACAGAGGTCAATTCATATGGAGTTTAATAGAGAGTGATGCCATTCTTACAGATGGCCGTTCTTAAGGAAAGGAGAAAAGTAAACCTTTCTTTTTCAGTTTGCTTGTCATCAATTATGCCTTTCTGTCCCGCTTATACTCCTCTATACTTGCTTTTGTGTGCACTTGCTACAAGCCATCATTTCTTAAAAAAGAAGGAAAAAAGGAGCAAATGGAATAAATAACCTGTGCCTAGCTTGACTTGTTGGTTTTGATGTCCATTTGGATAACAGGGCCCTTGTTTGCCTTGCCCTGACTGGTAACATAAAACAGACATCCGATATACAGTAAGGGGTATTAAGTATTTGCAAACTTTTCGTTTTTGATTTAATATACAGTCCGATCCATAAGTATTTGGACAGTGACACAATTTTCGTTTTTGCCTCTGTACACCACCACAATGGATCTGAAATGAAGCAATCAAGATGTGACTGAAGTGTAGACTTTCAGATTTAATTCAAGGGGTTTAACAAAAATATTGCATTAGCTGTTTAGGAATTACAGCCATTTTTTACAGAGTTCCTCCATTTTCACAGGCTCAAAAGTAATTGGACAATTCACTGATAAGCACCTTATTGGCCAGGTGTGGCCTGTTTCCTTGTTATTTCATGACAAATTAAGAAGATAAAAGGTCTGAAGTTGATTCCAAATGTTGAATTTGCATTTGCAGCTGTTCATGGGAACTCTCACTATATGGTCCAAAGAGGTGTCGATGCAAGTGAAGGAGGCCATCATGAAAAAACAAAACAGACCTTTCAAAGAGATAGAAGAAACTTTAAGAATCAACACTTCAACAAAATCAACAATTTTATACATTCTTTAAAGGAACACACTGGTGAGCTCAGCAATACCAAAAGGCCTGGAAGACCACAGAAGACAACTAAAGTGGATGAATGCAGAATTCTTTCCTTGTTGAAAAAAACTCCTTCACAACATCTAGCCAAGTCAAGAACACTCTGGAGGAGGTAGGCGTATCAACTCTAAAAAAAAAAAAGCCTGACCAGTTCTGATGCAAGATTAACTTGTACTAGAATGATGGAAAGAGAAGAGTAGGGAGAAGGAAAGGCAGGGCTCATGTTCCAAAGCATACCACATCATCTGTCAAACTTGGTGGAGGAAGTGTTATAGCATGGGCATGTATGTCTGCCAATGTTACTGGGTCACTGGTGTTTATTGATGATGTGACTGCTGACAGAAGTAGCAGGATGAATTCTGACACGTATAGAGCTAAGCTTTCTGCTCAGATTCAGTCAAATGCAGCAAAACTGAGCTCTACAGTAAGTAGTAATTATCTTTCTGCAGTGATCAGTTTTGGCCCATTCCTCTTAGCAAATCGCTTTCAATTCCCCAAGGTTGGAAGGATCCATTTAATGGATATGCAATAGCAACTTCAAAATCCTCCATAAATTTTTCAACCTGAATCAAGTCAGGAGATTGGCTAGGCCATGCAAAGCCTTCCTGAGTTATTTTGGTTGTTTGGAATTGTTGATGTGTTGTCATGTCCATCATCTCCCTAGGTTCCTGATGAGATTAAGTTCTCCCCTAAACTGTCCTGATACATAGCTCCATTCATGTTTCCTTCAAGGACGTGTAGTAACCCAGTACTGTTTGAAGAGAAGCAGCTCCATATCATGCTCCCACCTCCGTACTTCACTGTGATTATGATGTTCTTCAATCATACGCACAGCTCTTCTTTCTCCAAACATGATGAGCTGAATTATTGCCATTGAGTTCTATTTTGGTTACGTCTGACCAGAGTATATTGTTCCAAAAGATTTTTTTTCTAGCAGAGCAGTTTTGTGTGTGGTGTAGGAATGGAGATTATTGTGGTACAGTTCATTGCTTATTATTCTCTGTGTAACTGCTGTTCCTGTTGCTTTCAGATCATCTTGCAAATCCTTTTGAATGACTGCTGGATTCTCCTGTTGTTCCTGAGAACTTTAGGAAGCCCCTTCATGTTCACCATGATTGCTACTTGCTATACTTGCTAACGTCTTTTATAATAAAACCATGTGCAACTTGCATGGGAACATTTCCGCAGCATTTATATCTAGAACATGCACACATATTTATATATATATTGTGCATAGTATCTGAATTTTTTTTCACTATCAAGTTTGACTTTTAAACATATTTATGGTTATACATACATACTATTTTTGTTCATACAGTATTTAAAAAAGTACAAAGTCAAAAGACATTATGTGTGTGAATATGAAGTGGATATATGAGATTTGGAGGTGACTATTTCACTATTTTGGACTTAGACCTAAATAATAAAATAAATACATATTGGGGAATTTGACTTGTACTGTCAGAATATTACAATGATTTGTTCTTCTTTTAGTGAACACTAGTCTTGGCACCCTACACCTTCCTGTCAGTAAGATGAAGTGGGTTTGCTAGTTACACAGGACTAATAATTTGACTAGTACTGTCAAATCTAAAATCACCGATCAGAGAATGCCTCGACATCTTTTCCAAAGCAGACAGTCAGTTACTGAATGTTAACAAGTGCCACAAATCTACTTCACACAGACTGTGGAACTGACTGACAAAAATCTCTACCATAACAAATAAACAGTAAATAAACATGTGATGATCCTATGCATCATATCATATGAACATTACTGTTGGTTGGATGGGGTCTAATGTTTGCTTGTAGTTTGTCCATTTTCTCTACTATGGGATGGCTGCATTTATAGCAGTGATTTAAACATCTGCAGTAAGTTTAAGCTGATGCAATTCAGCACACTGTTTACTGGGCTCCAAAATTGGGTAGGTCCAACAAGAGTGTTTTTTTTTCTTTCTTTTTATTTACATTTTCTGATGTTTAACATTTATAATCACACTATCTGGTATCACCAACAGAGAATGGGCTCCATTTTGAGGTTTCTTCCCTAATGTCGTCTCAGGGAGGTTTTCCTTGCCACCATCTCCTCTGGCTTGCTCATTAGGGATCTCCTAAATCTACATCCAAATTTCACTAAAGCTGCTTTGTAACTGTGTCTGTTATTAAATGATTTGAATCGATTTGAACATTAATACAACTGCAAACTTGCCTCAGGGCCTTCGGGGATTTCTGATGTAAAATTATTCTTCTCTTAGCATTGGGTGTGTCTTTAGGGATGACAAATGTTGCTCATCAAAGCACAGTAACAATTAACAATATTTATTTTCATTTTGATTTTAACAGTACTAAATATACTAATAATGTAAATTAGTGAAAAAGTAAAGATGTAATCCATTTTAGTTTTCTTAAAATGTCATTAAACATATAATATCTCACATTTTAAATGACAAATGATAAAACTTAAAATACTAATTACATCAAAAAAAGACTTTAAAACATAATTCGGAAAACAGACTCCATTGGATTTTACCTCTATCCACATACAATTCAGCAAATACAGGACACTAAATCACAGGGAGCAAAAGACTGAAGGACACAGGACACTGTTATATATCTGTGAGTTCAGAATTATTAACCCTCATCATGAGGAATTCCTCTGTGATGAAGCTGTGGTTTAATTGCCTTTTCTTCAGGGTCCACCCAATCAGCGAACATGGCGTAGGCATGTGACTGACTCATGGCTGATTGTAGGAGCGATAAACCAGGACCATGGGCCTCTCCTGCCTCTCCCAGGAATCACACGGCCTCCTGATATGCTGCTTTTATTTACACATTCCTTTTTCAAACAGAAACATGGACCATTTACAGCACCGTCAAAACCAATGGCAGGCCGTGACGAATACTAGAAGAACCTTGCCTCAGCATTTCAAACCTGACAAGGATCAGAATCTGAGCTATTCATAACAAGAGAGAAATGTGGGAACATGATGTGATAAGCAGCTCCAGAATCTTCTATTGTAAACTTTATACCTGGGTGACTCACACACAAGGTGTAATTTCTTTACATTTTTGTTGAGCATGAATATCATTCCTGGAGCAAAGGGCAAAACATTTCCTCAATGTAAGGATAGGCTGACATGTCCAGACTGATAGCTGGCTGCCTGGAAGAATTATGGGTGGCTGCACACTGTCATTACTCACAAACAATACTTTTTTAAAAAAATATACTATTCCCAGGACAGTTGGTCCAAAACAACATTGGCAAAAAAAATGTGACATGTACAAGGAATGATTTGAATGTTTTTAAGTGAAGGCCAGAAGACTGACTAACATAGTAGTATCTCCTTTATATCAGTATCTAAAATGGTGTCAGCCTTGTTTCAAAAGAAATATGATTCATCATTTTCCCTCAAAGACACTCTCATGATTCACCTTTTGCTGCTGGGCTTTATTCAAACAAGTCTCTAACTTTTATATTTCTTCTCTCAACAAATCAATATATTTACTCGCACCGTGGCATGAATTGCACCTGTACCGCAGTAAGGCTACACGCTTTATGTGTGTGAGAGACAACATTCAAGCTGTAAATGAGAATGTGAGGCAGAGACGTGGCACATTCCCAGAAAAAAAAAAATCACACATTTTATGATACTATGCCTTTCATAGGAGCACAACTTTTCCAAGCTGCTAGCAAAGAGGTGTCTGAGCAGACAGTCTGAACTGGAGGTGGACATCACACCTGTCACAGAACTAATATCTCTACAGCGAAACATTCACAGCAGCCGTGCTTTCCTTGTACAGCAGGCAGGAAAACAGGCCCCAGTCATTTGAATATGTGGGGAGAGCAAGATAAAGAGCTTCTATTTTTAAATTCCAAATAGTGCACTTCCTATTTCTCTGTTGACACAATGTACGACACAGTAAACACACATTAACCCATTAAACATAAACATGATCTTTAGAATAATTGTTAAAGATAAACATGCATGTAGGCTGACATCTGAACTCCACGGTATGGCGCTACCAGAACGTACTGTGGAAATCTTCTATGGTAGGTATGCACAGAGAAGTAGTGCATGCCTCTGTACGTGTATACATAATCACTGGAGCACAAATAAGTTGTGAGTGAAAGGTCCGTCAGTCTTTCAGCACACAGGATCCCTAAATCCAGTAAAGAATCCCTCGCTAATCCCACGTCTGAGGCTGCTCGACTCTATTAACTCCTATCCGCCCCCATCCTCCCAGTGAACTGCCTCAGGGTACAATGACGGACAGGGCCAGAGCTTAGGCTATCCACTGCCTGATTACACACACACACACACACACACACACACACACACAAATATACAGTACATACATCCCACAAATTCATGCATGCAAACAAAAGGGCCATGTTTGTTCATGGTATGATCTTTTGTTCCTGGCTGATTAACCAAATGTTGGTGACTTCAGTGACCAAAAATTAAAGCATTTACTCTAGTAATTGAAACAACCTTTGCAGCCAAAGACTGAGCTGAATAATCACACAAGCACAGGCTACTGTGCCAATGTTGCCAGACCTACCCTGACAGTACTGCACATTAAGAAATGGAAAATTGCATGCACAAAAGCTTTTGGGTCTCATTGCACAGTCAGTGAAGCCCTCATGCTATTACAAAGCCTTTGGTGATGTAGTCAGCACACAGGCAGCTGATAGCAACAGCTCTCAGCTCAGTGTCACAAGCTACAACAGCTGGATGTGTACAGATGCTAAAGCCACATTGTCTATTTACTGTCTGTCCTGTGAAACCGCTCTACATGACCTTTCATCCACCTTCATCTCCTCATCTTCTGCAAAATGTATGTGTACAGTGGTGTGAACTGTGTCCATAATAAGGCCTCGTACCTGAGGAACTCCTGGAGACAGGTGTCGCAGAATCTGTGGCCGCAGGTGGAGACCTGCACCGGCTCCCTCATGGCTTTGCTGCACAGCGGGCACTGAAAGCGCCTCTTGGGCTTCTCCAGGAACTTATAGTCGTAGCCGGGCATGGCGACTTCGGACCAACCAAAGCGGATAAAGGGCAGAAAGCGGATCCTGCTTCTATTAACAAGGTGCGCTGACGGCTAACCTCCAGCCTGCAGCCACCCGACAGATTATCGCTATTGTCCTCCTGTTCAGATCGTCTTGTGTCTCTAGCAACAAGGTCGCGCCTCCAAACAGCCGAGCGCTCCGGCAGGGAACCGTGTCAGCTCCCTCCAGTAAACACCTGCTACTGCTGTTGTGTCTTTACGGTGAAAACAATGAGCTTGGCGAGCTAACAGGCGAGACGCGGCCACTTTCTGTCTTCCATGTACACTGACAGTCTTGTGTGGACAAAAGCTCCTGCTCCCGTCTGTTTAGGTCGGATAAGCCACGCCCACTGTCCTCCGCGTGGGCGGGATCTAATTACGTCACCACCCTTCTCAAGTCACTCAGTGTCTGCCTGCTTTTTACTGTAATCTTATCGCACGCGCCCTACGAGGTTGTCTCTACATCTTTATATCCTGTATAATCTGCCAGAGTATGCTTAAATGCATAAATAGGCTAAACTCTATTTAGGATTTTAAATAATATAAGTGCATAACTGCAAAAAAAAAAAAAAATCCACTTAAATGTTTTAAAATATGTTCAAAAACAATAATTTTGTCTTTTATGAGAACTGTGCAGCTGTTCATTGCTCACAGATGCTGCACTTAAGTTTACAAGTAGCATTATGCTGAAAATCATCAAAAGGCTATCTGTTAAGGAAAGATCTCCCTCTATTGGTGGATGTGCATTGTCAAAAATACACCAAAAATGAGACAGTCCAGTGTGAGCAATTTAAACACTATTAAAGGATATGCATTATCGGGCAATTAATAACCATTCAGTAAATGTGGCTTCAGTAGGATGGAATTACTCTGTGTCTTAAAAACAATACTCTTCTAGCTGAAGTAGATGCTTTCACTGTGGACAGAAACTATTTTTTAGTCGTTGTATGTATTCAAAAGCATTTATTTTAAACCTCTGTACCTCAGAAGTCTTTTGGTGTACAAAAGATTATAAAAAAACATTATTCTTTAGTCTTTTGGTGTATAAAATGATTATTATAAATCACAGAAAGCATGCTGCATTCTTTAAAGAAGGAACAAAAACAATAACAACTTTCAAATTTTCTTTGGCAGCCAGCTGTTACATGATGGTTCTGTCACGTATTGTGTTATAATAAACCTACAGGACCTGTCTGACTTCCTGTGAGTGTCTTACATAATTACTTTGTGATTGTATAGCAGCAAAATGACAATCCTAGAGCTGAAGCATTCACAAACAGCGTTCATAAAAGATATTGCCTTCAAGCATAAACCATACTATACATTATGATTTCAGTTGGATATATAAATCTATAAACCTTCATAATCCATGTAATCGTACCTCAGACGTTATTGCACTTTAATTATCATAATGCATTGAAATTCTTCCCACTTCCCGCCAGGTCTTTAGAAGTCATAGTCATTAATTGCTCTGAATGTTTATGAGGAAGTTGCGTGTCTGTCCTCTCGCAGATACCGCTGAGATTTAAGGGTCACTTAGGGACAGGATCTTCAAAAAAAGCTGTAAAAGAGAGTGTCATTATCAGTAAGAGTATCAGTGTATGTGTATATGTGATTAAAAATATATATTGCACACTTTAAAAACATACTTAATATAACAGAATTCTAAAAGTGGAATTAAATCAGTAAAAATAGTTATACCTTTTATAAACTACAAAATAATAAGTTATTCCCCCTGTTTACAAGCCCCTGACTCCAGCAAGGTTGTGACTTAAACATGACAGTCCTGTTTTCACTGTATTTCTGGGATCAAAGTTCATCTGAAGTCAATTTGGTGCATTTAGTAAGAAGCCCTTGGCTATTGAAGCCTAAAGGGACCTAAACGAAGTGTGACTTGTGTTATGCTGCTACTATTGTGAACTGAGCACAACAGACAAAAAACCCTTTTAGACCAGAATCAGTGATCATTAACAGCCTGAGGCCCTGATGCAAAGGTTCAGAACCAACAAACCATACAAAAACTGCTAGTGCATTACTGCTCACAGGTTTGGGATCCACAACATTTTCAATAATATAAAACCAACTGTGTTGCAGATACATATATAGCGTGACTCTTGGAAGTTGCGGTGCTATGCAACTTCCACGGTTATAATAATATATAGGAAATAAATGTCTTTAGAAGGATTAATGGAGCTATAGATGATTTCAAAACAAACAACATAGGTTTCATAAAATGAATATGCAGATATTTGCAAAGTATATGCCTCAACATGAAATTACTAGAAAATATATAATTATAGTATATTATTTATCATATCACTTGAAATACTGAATAAAACATAGACTTTTATTGATTAAAAAATATATAAAATATAGACTTTGTTATCTGGTTTACATTATTTTAATCTGCTGCAAAAAAGTGAAAGATCCCAAATTTTTTGGAGCTGTACTGCATGGGCTGATGTTATTCACAGGCCTGGATGATTCCAGAGTTTTCTAATGGAATGTCAAAAGACATATTATGCTACATTACGTTTTACAGCCAAGAGTGTGTTGCCATGGCAACAAGCCACTGATGTAACCGTGAATGGGTGACTCTCATCAAGCTGCACTGCCTTCGGTATCCCAGAATCCTCTTCTTTCCTTCCAAGGCGCCCACGGGCTCCTTTCCCCCAGGTATACACCTCACCATCTAAAGGACAAAAAACACACACCAATAACACATCACGTAGTACTAACACCTTAGTAACTAATGTCTGTAACTGCAGTCTGGAGTTCTGTGTAAAGTATTATCTTCTTCTGCCTTTAATAAGACTATAATATGAGGCTGCTTAATGGACCTGACTAAATCATTACGCACATTCAGAAAATGGATCTAATGCTGAAACTGGAACTTGTAAATGACTGTGATGTACCAAAAGAGCTAATAAAACTCCTTAATAAATAAATAAAAAATAAAAAAGCCAACAGGGACATATGTCATATAAGCATTCTGTATTGATGCTTTGTAATGATATTAAGACACAAAAGAAAAAACAATGTTTTCAGACACTTTAAGCCTGACACAACAGCCACTGTTAAGCGATTATGAGATTGATTGAGGTTTGATTTTAGTACCTGCACCAATAGCCAGAGTGAACGCGTCTCCGCACGCTACCATGGTGATGCCCTGCAGCCCTGGCACCCGGAAGGGCACTCTGCTGTTGCGGCGAGAGCTGCAGCCAAGCTGCCCATGCTGGTTACTGCCAAATGTGAAACACTGACCTTTCTCTGGGTTTTAGGGAACATTTTCAACAGAAACCTAGATGAAATATCTCATGCTAGAGCTGTGATAACTGTACAAAAGGATGAAAAGATCAGTAGTCAGAAGGATCCTGGTCTCACCCGTGACTGAGGCAGAGTGGGCCGTTCCGATGTCAATGTACAGAATTTTCTCAACGTTCAGTGGGGACGACTGAACAGGTTGGAATGTGTGGACCTCTTCTACTTGACAACAGGAGGGGGGTTCCTCTGTCTTGCTAACTGTATCCAGGCCTAGCTTGTTAAACCTGTAAATGGATACATATCACTGGCCTTTGTGGAATAAAATGTCATTTATCATACGTATGTCATATGATCTGCTCATATCGGTTAGAAGCAAACACGAGTCCCATTAATTAAACATACAATTATGGCTTGTTATGTATTTATTTGACAATATTGAATGTAATAATCTTCCATATGTAGCAGTCAGTAAAAATGATGTGGCTAAACATGGCAGTGTAGGGCAAGGTACTTTCCCTGAGGCTTCTTTTGATGCTTTTCACAGTGATATAGCAAGCATAACAGGAATCAACAATCAGAACTAGTTGGTCAAGGAAATACTGCAGGATATGATACTGGGACACTGCCTCAGGTGTTTAAGCTCATGCATTGCAAAAAGGTTTTTGTCATATGATGGTGCCAATGTGTGAATGGTCAAGATGGCTATCTTTTTTTTTTTTTTTTAGCATAATTAAGCTTAACTTAAAGGTTAATAAAGTTTCCCAATGGAAACTAAGTCTAATCTAAAGCTGCATCTCACATGGCATACTACCCAGTTTATACTGAAAAATATACTGTGAAAATGTAATACCTGATTTATGGTCGGCAGTAACGTCTCAAATCAATCAATTAATCACATCTTGCGCTAAACGGAAATGACAAGCTACTGTGCAGCAGCTCATGTCATTAAATCGCACCAAAACAGCCTCCACAGGAGCAGGGCAATCTTAAAAACCAAATTTTGTGCATACATTTTTGCTGGTCATTTGCACTTGCAGTGTAGTGGCATTCTCACTCTGTGCAGCAGCCTTTCAGTAGCTGGCTGCTTTATGTTCCAGGGTGCCTTCATGTCTGTGTTACCTTCCGGTTCTCCCGTTTAGTTTTGCTGACATAGCTAGTCTTGCTGGTGCCCCTGCTTGCACTCTATGCACAATGTACATCTTCTTAAACCATTACAGTACAAAAGAATACCTAATAATCTGTTATTTCTCTCTCTCTCTGTCTTCTCTGTTGAGCTACTGTGGAGTTCCTGACACACCATTGATCCTGGCTCCTTCTGCCGGAGCTGCCTCTCCCATCCTGTTGGACCCACTTCTGCTTCAAGCCTCGCTCACCTGAAAATCACTCACTGCTGCTGAAGATGGCCACACATGAATAGCCTAAAGATCACCATGGGTTTACTGTGGATGGTACCACACACCCTAAAGATGGCTGTGGATGTTCGTTCTTGGATAGCCTTAAGACAGCAACTGCTAAGAACAGTTTACACTCAAATCTCCATCAGTGAACCGTGAATGCTTATAATGATGCTCCTTTTAACACACTTAGCACTGCTTGACATTACAGTATAGAGTTATAGAAGAGAAATGATTTATAATCACGCTATCCAGTGTCACCCAGATGAGGATGGGTTCCCTTTTGAGTCTGGTTCCTCTCAAGGTTTCTTCCTCTTGTCGCCGCAGGGAGTCTTTCCTTACCACAGCCACCTCTGGCTTGCTCATTAGAGATCAATTTAAATAAAAGATCTTATATCCAGATTTCTGTACAGCTGTTTTGTGATAATGTACATTATTAAAAGCCCTATACAAATAAAACTGATTTTAATTGAAGCCTTTCAGCAGACTATAAACTGCAGCACCCTCTGGTGGCTCCACACCTCACGCTACATACAGCACCCTGTGACTACTTAGTGCAGAAAGTGTCTAACTGTCCACGCTTCAATTTAGCAGGTTTTTCATACATCATCTGGTAATTAATAGTGCACTACATGTCAGTGAGTTGCCCAGTGTGAACACACTATTCGCATTAACACATGCAAAGTTCACCACTTGAGATGCAGCTTGATTGTTCATCACTTCTTTTACATTACAGTATATCAAG
The DNA here is from genome assembly GCA_037576675.1 of Pangasius sanitwongsei. Taxonomy (NCBI): domain Eukaryota; kingdom Metazoa; phylum Chordata; class Actinopteri; order Siluriformes; family Pangasiidae; genus Pangasius; species Pangasius sanitwongsei. Next base: position 5,482,138 of record CM075016.1, on the reverse strand, counting down.
TCAAAATTATAGCTCTGTGAGACTGAACAAACAATTTTAAAAACATATAAAATATCTTCCTAAACCATATTAATAAAGGTGTTAATATTAATAAAGGTGCTGCTGAAGTGTTGTACCTGTTGCTGCCACATGCCAGGATCTGGTGTTGAGTGCTCATGATCATGGAGCAGTCGACCCCACACAACACTCGCTGGGCCTCAAAATCTACAGGGATATTCACCTGCTGTGGGGCATTGTGGGTATCCTGGATGCCCAGTCCCAGCCGACCTGCCAAAGGGAGGAAAGGCGGGGTTGGAGGGGAGGTTTAGAAAGATTTCTAAATATCGTACCAGATACTTAGAAATACTAGATAGAATACTAGACAATACTAGACAAAATGATTAGGCCAAGTCACTGCTCATGTTAATGTACCATTGTCTCCTCTTCCCCAGGAGAAGACCTCCCTCTCATTGGTCACAGCCAGCACATGGGAGGCACCACAGGACACCTGAACCAGCTCATAGCCCAGGAGAGCCTCCACTATTTTGGGCTGCACAGAGACAAAGACAAAAGGAGAAGAAGCAACATGAAGGTTTGATCTATTCTATAAATGTGTGGAAAAAGAAGGTAAATTTCTCTGTATAAGGGTCCCAGAAACAGTGACTGAGAATAACCGTTAAAAGCTTCCTCAGCAGAGCTTTACGACATGCCGTCTACTGTTAAACAACAGCACTTATATTTACAGCGTTTAGCAGATGCCCTTATTCAGAGCGACTTACAGAAGGGCTTTGTCTCTATCAAAAACTTGTTTAACTCACTATAGTTAAACAGATTACTAATTGTTACAAGCAGGAGAATTTAAATGCATCCATTTGTCAGACACCTTTATCCAAAGCAGATAAAGGAAACAATCAATCAGCAAACAGTTCAGCATTTGAGGGCTAGGAGTCTTTGATTTAAACTCACACTCTTCTCAAATACTAACTCTGAAACTTAGCACTGACTATAAGTAGTCATAGGAAACACTCACCTGTGTTATGTCGTTGTAATTTCCATGTCCAAGACACCCATTGCTTCCACTTCCAAATGTCATAATTATGCCTCTGTCTGTAAGCAAAAGGAGAAGACTAGAGAATTAACAGCTCATGACAAATCCCAAAACTGGGATTAGGATTAAACAAAAACAGTATAATCCTAAGGAAGGCATTAAATATTAATCTGCCATCTGTAATAAAGAGTAAGGGAAAAGCAATGAACTGTGAAAGCAGATCTTTAATGCTGTGTTGTGCTGCTGGATTAATGGTTTGTTATTTGTTTCAGTCTTTTAGCTACTCTTTAAAGGCTCAGCAAAAAAGATTTCACGTTGTAGTGAGGAAAAACAGTGCATCATCTATGAGTAGTAGGTCAAGGTGACTGGACTTGTGTTCTAATATTGAAGACATTTCCCAATTTAAACCAAGGGGTTCAATGTAATGGTGGGAAAATTCTTTTTTTCTTTCATTTTTAAACTAAACCTTGCTTTTTGCTGTGCTTATGTGTACCTGTCAGGCAGGTTGTAAAGAGGTCTCCACACGAGACAGATTTGATGGTGACGCCAGACTGCCCCTCTAGGAACCGAGAGATAAACTGGGGCTGCATTTCCAGAGCACCAGGTAGAGAAGCCTCGCCACAGCCCACAGTGGGAGCCTGCCACAGTATCACATCAAACGATAAACGGGTCATTCTGTATCAGACCACCTCGAGAAAAGATATTTCAACAACAGACTTCATCAAAATTACTTGATGCCAAGGAGACCATCCTAAAAGAGTTTGTTATATATATATATATATATATATATATATTAATGATTTTAAATGTTTACTGGATCTAAATATTTCAACCAAAATCAGCCATGTTGTGTAAGATGAACCGGTAGCTGAGTGTAAAGGCATACTGTTAGCGAGCAGGTTAGTGTTTAATACTTTTGGAAGGCATCTGCTACCCTCTGATGTGTTTTACACCCAGAGCTATCTGCAACTCCATCTAAAAACATATTCGGCACAACACACTTAATGGGCACACAACACACACACACACAGTACAGACAATACACTCAGTACACACAAAGAAAACTTGAATAGTTGAAATTTTATGAATTTTTTAAAAAACCTTTTGGAAACCATTTATTTTCGGCCAAATGTTAGTTAGTCCACTTATACTGAAAGAAATCAAGCATTCATCCAGTTGTTTATTCAAAAACCTTCAAAATATATGATTAATGATGCATTTTTAAGGATTTTAGGTCTGTCTGATCTGCATAAAGTCTGTTTGAAGGTTTTGGGATTCTGCCAATGGCAGGTGCGTGTGCACAGCCAGGAGATAATTAAGAGATGGAGGGACGAGGACAAGGACTGTTAGACTTTCTTCCATATTAATTTCCATTTTTAACATTTCACCTGAACACTTTCACCTTCCAACTCTCAGATCATAATAACTCTAGAGGGGTATATATTCTGTTAATACTGGATTCAAAGCTGGACCAACTAACCTCCCAGGTGATGAGGCGTCCTGATTTGGTGACACCCATCTTTTGTGTGCGGCCCAACGAAACCTGCAGCACCTCAGTGTTGAGCATAGGCAGCCGGAGTGGCGTGGAGATGCCACTACCCCACGTATATACCGACGACAAGGGCAGAGAGTGCATCATCTTGGTTGAAATTAAGCTTGACAACCCACCTGAAAAAAAGTGCCACCCTAAATTACACCTTATGTTCACGCTACTTTCAGCTATATTATAATTGGTGTTATTATTATTACTATAAATACTACTATTAATAATAATAATAACAATAAAACAAGGACACAACGTGCTTTTCAGTGTTTAAAACTGAAAACATTAAAATAATCTAATACGTAATTCGTAATTTTATATTCAGTAAAAAAGCAATGATATTTATAAAGGTAAAATTCCAGTCTTTTTATTATCTGATAAAATTATGCTAAGTATTCCATAAATATCCTATCAAATATTACCCTATAGTCAGGGTATTATTTTATAAAATAATACCCTGACTCCTATATAACAGATGATGTGGACACATGAAATCTAACCCCTTGTTCTGGTTCCAGTCACACGGCTTCCTGGTCTGCCATGAGGACCTGCCTGCATGGCGGGCAGTGGCTTTTCAATTCTGTTGGAAACAGGTTATCTAGTAAACATATTTATCAAAAGTCAGATTTAAGTATGTTAATCAGTGGTTGTTATAGACTGTTAAGATGTCCAACCTGCGCATCCTGACATTGCCGATGTCAGTGTAGAGGTTCAGCAGGGGCCGGATGCAGATGGGATTGGCCATGATCTCATTGAGCTGTGGCCGTTTGGACGGGTCCAGGTTAAGCATGTTGAGGATGAGCTGTCGCAGTTCTGGGCTGTAGCGGTCTGAAATCGGGGCGAAAGTGCCGCTCATGATTTTTAGGACTAAGGCCGGTAGGTTCTGAGAACAGAAAACAACTCCTCTCAGATTTTCACCATACAGGTTCAGGCAGAAGTGATCTGATTTGAGAAAAATCAAGTGAAAATATTTCTTACAGCTGCCTCAAAGGCTCTTTTGAGGCTGGCGAGTTCATAGAGCACACAACCCAGGGCCCAGATATCACTCTTCTGGTTGTACGGTTTTCCTTCACACAGTTCAGGAGAGATGTAACAAGGTGTCCCAACCACCTGCCATTACAAGCAAGAATATTTGATTACAGCACAAATATGCTCAATGGCTACGAGTGAAACTGGACTATATCACATGGCACTTACAGTGTAAGCTTTGCTCTTGCTAACTAGAATTTTGGAGATCCCAAAGTCACCTATTTTGACTATCATCTGGTACTTGTCCAGTAGAATGTTTTGGGTTTTAAGGTCTCGATGAAGAATAAGTTTGTTGTGCACATGATAGAGGGCCAGTAAGATCTGCACAAAGAAATGCAGTATGGTGTCTTCATCCAGGAGGGAATTGCATCGCTTCTGGATGTAATCAGCAAGAGTTCCACCTAAAACATACATGGCAGATAATGATGATGACAGATCACAAAACTATTCTACTTTGAACAGCAATAAATAAAGGCATTTACAGGTATTTATAAAGGAGTTTACAGATATTTAAATCAGTGAATTTTGTGTACATTTTGGCTTGGTGTCCTAAGCTGCAGATTTCTCACTACTCAGACCCATTAATGGCTCTAATCTGGCTATGGCAGAATAAAATTCATTTCATTTCTCTAAGTAGTCATTTTCTCCAAAAGCCAAAGTTTCTCTTCTTTTGAATGAGATGTAAAAGGTCTTATGTAATAAAAACTAGGAAATGTGCTGCCTGGTGCATATTCCATTGCGATCATGAGCGCCTTGTCCTCCAGGAAATTTTCATAATACTCGATTATGTTGGGGTGGTTGAGTAACTTGAGAACTTGGCATTCATTCTGCGCAGCAAGACGCTCGTCCCGGGTCATCTGCTCCACTGGGATTTCCTTTAGAATTACCAAGGCACCATCAGTTCTTCGACGGCAAAGGTGCACTATCCTGTCCCAAAGAAAAAGACAAGCTTATGGTCAAGATGAAGACTAGAGTCTGATGTGTTTATCACTGGAATCAGGTCATTAAACTATGTACTGCACTAAAGAGGTGGTGTCTCTAATACATTAGTAAAAAAAAAAAACATTCTTCAGACACTATTATACACCTGTATATCCACCTTTCATGGGTTAGTTGGCCTCTTTCTAAAGAAGTAAAGAAGCTAAAGAGGCATGGATTATTCTGCACTGAGAGCTGGGCAGGATGGACTTACAGAGTCCTCAAGCATGCATGTGATAACCTGCATATTACCATCTAATAAAACAGATGTGATCAAATATAGGAATATGATTATTAGGACAACTCTCTGAACAGCCAGTATTCCGCTTTCAGGTTTCAGTTTGTGGTGGAAAAAGCGCGAGAGCTGTTCTGTAAGAAATCCGTTAACTACCTAGGAATAAGGCTCGCGCGCGAACAATACAGTAAAACTTTCAGGCTAAAATAAAACAGTGCGTATAAAAACCTTTGCAAGCTGTCGATTGGACTTATTTGGAAAAGACAACATTTTTAACAGAGCGGTTTTAACGCGCTTATCTTTGCATTACCCGAATGCTCCTCTCCCGACCACTTTGATTTTCTCATACTTCTCCATCTTGGTTGGATTCTGCCAAAGTGTTTCTAGTTACACCAGTGTCTGCGACGTCTCCCGTCTCTAAGCAACGCTTCCTGTATCCCTACGGAACGCAAGAAGGGACAAACTAAAGGTGAACGTGGAAAATTCACCGCGTTTGAGAAAAAAAGGCACTATGGAGCAAAGGTTTCATAGTTATTAAAGATAATTACGAACAAAGTAATTGCTTCAAATATAATTAATCATAGTCATGCGAAATGTTTGTGAAAAAGATAAGGCAATACGATATTAATCGTTTTTGTTGGTTTAATAATTAAAAAAAAGACCAGAAAGGTTTGTTTTGAGGAATGCAAGATCACAGACATAAATATGAAAATAACGAGAAAAAAAAAAAGCACCACACACTCTTCATGCAAACATTCATTTATTTTCCGGAGAAGACCCAACACCATCCCTACTGAAAAATTCAGCTGGTCTGGAACCACTTTATCCTGATCAGGCTTGCTGTGGATCCCAGGCCTATCCCAGGAACGCTAGGTGTGAAGGAGGAAAACATCCCGGATGGGATGCCAGACCATCACAGGACACCATGCACACACATATTCACACCCAGGGCAATTTATCTTAGCCAGTTCTCTTCCTGAAAGGGGAAACCCATGTGGACACCAGGGGAACATGCCCAAGCACAGGATCGAACCAGGGACCTTGGAGCTGTGAGGCAGCAACACGACCCGCTGTGCCTCCACACCACCTAGACCAGCTATTATTAAGAAAATCATTTTATTACTAAATTTGAATAGTTTTTTCAAGTAATACAGAAGCTGGATAATAACTTACTAGCTGGTACAAGGTTGTTTTGTTTTGTTTTTCAGCTGGTAGCTTGTCAGACCATGCTGGATTTTTCAGCAGGGATATGTTATACTCAATGCAGTCTAAGACAATATGACCCTGCCGATGAGTCAGAGACTGACAGTTGTTGACTGGATACAATCTATAGACTTGAGAGACTGTATAGAACATGAGGCTTAATGGAAACATTTTTAATTTTGTGTTTATTGGGGTGAATAGTAGCAGTGTATAATAAGTTTGCAACAAAGCTGCTCATATTTATTAGGGACACATAAAGCCCGTAAACAGTAAGGAATGACAGAGGTGAAGATTCAGATTTGAATGTCTTTTCATTTGGTGAGCTGTTTCGGTGATACTGCTCCACTGCATGCTTTAGTTCACTGGAGTTCTCAGTTTCAGTAAAAACAACAGCTCTGTGCATTCCTTGCCAATGACTGAGCCATACAACAAACAACACACAACAGTGCAAATATGCAACCAGACAGTCCTAAGGTGTGAAACGTCATCACTTTCACGCAAAAGAAATTAAAACTGGCAACAAATATTACTTCTTAATGCTCCTAATATTCTGAGACCTAATTCAGCGTATTACACAAATAATGTTCATTTGAATATTAATTAATATTGATTAATTGTTATTATTTGAATATAATCACTCTACTAATCATTATTATTAAATATTCTGGTTAGTGGTATTCTTTATACAGCATATAGATCGGTCATTCCTCATTGCATGTGATGGAAAATGCTTTGTGAGCAAACCCTGGGGGCATAGCACATTCCTCCTCTATGAGCAGTTCATGACATTTTTGTGTGTAAAGAAAGAGTTTTTTTTATGACTTTATGATCATGTTTATGTTTTATGAAGCTGAATTAATTATGGATATTATGGCTTATTATTAAGTACTGTAGGTTATTGCAAGGAGCCTGGTTCTGAAACATTACAGTGTGCTCCTACACACCACATGCTAAACACAGCAGATTTGACAGACACAGATTTCTTAGTTTTAGCAGGATAATATTCATTTTTAATCTGCATTATTTAGAGAGTCAAATCCTGAAAACATCGCAGAAATATCTGCACAGCTGTCGAGTGGTAGTTGTAGGCAATATCACTTTAACCAGTGAATCACAATTACACACACACACACACACACACACAAAGAAGATGATTGCTTGAGGCATTAATGAATGTGTTCTAAATTTGTCAGATGTAACATGGAGAAAGAAAATCAATTATTCTATCCCTCTTAATCAGATAATACGAGCTGTTATGGTTACTGAAACCAATATTTCACAGTATTTCATAGCACATTTCTGTAATTTATATTATTGTATGTGGTGGTTATAAATACACTAGAGTCCTTCTGAAAATGAATGTGTAAGACATTAATCAAAGTGGTTCAGGCCTGGAGGATGTGAGTTTTCCCCCACACATTCCAGAGCACTGATCACACAATGTTTCCCTGCATTAAAATGAATGAAATCCAGCTCAGTGGCAGACATTCTCATGTACTGATGTTCACAATGACCACAACTGATTAGGAGTTAGTCCTCAGCAGCCTTGAGGTTATTCTAGGTTTTCAATGAGAGAGAGAGAGAGAGAGAGAGAGAGAGAGTCACTACTGGGCCCTTGTATTTAACTTAGCCTCTAAGTTAAATCATCATCTGCCAGATAAATCATTTAAAAAAGTTCAGACAAGGCCACTCATAGAGCTTTCCATTGCTACACATGTGTAAACGTCATCTGAAATATACCACAAGGAGCTCACAGATCAATCCTAATTTAATCAGATGAACATGGAAATACACCAATAATAATAATAATAATAATAATAATAATAATAATAATAATAATAATAAACTTTTGTGATTGGCTGGCTTTATGGCTAAGCTGAACTCAATTTTGCTTACTTTGGCTATAATAAATGTACTTTGCATTGAGGAAATGATTCAAACACACTTTGTTTACATACAGATGATTAATAACATTAATAATCTGATTACTGAAGAGAGCAATACATCCTCATGTGTGTTTGTGCTGCCCTCTTGTGCCCATTTTTTTATTTTGACTCATAATATTCATATGCTCCAGACCATGGATTCAGTGAATTTCCTGTAATTGATCCTCCTCTGATTTATTTTGATTACTTTAGGGAAGTATGAAAAATTCATAGTATGATAATGGCTACAATATTATGGTACAATATCATAGCTTTTTGTGGTATCTGCTTACAACTACAACTACGGGGGGGGGGGGGGGGGCCGGCGCGCGGGGGGCGCGGGGGGGCCCGGGGGGCCCCGCCCCGCCCCCCCCCCCCCCACCACCACAGC
>CM075016.1:5463637-5473797 GCA_037576675.1 Pangasius sanitwongsei | reverse complement strand
TTTGGTTTTTATTAAAATTTATTTTTTTGTTATTGGCAAAATTTTTTTGTAAAAATTTAATTTTTTTTTTTGTTCTTTTTTTAAAAAAAAACACCCCCCCCCCCCCCCCCCCCCATGTCTCCCCAGTTTGGTCACCTGCCAAATCCCACCCACCAGACAGCTCTCCCCTATCATACGACAGCTGACAGCTAACAAGCGGGAAGGATGAAGGCTAACACGTGCTTCCTCTGAGACACGTGAAGATATTTTTTCAAACTGCTGCTCATGCTGCATCACAGGGCAGGGTACACAGAGTTCCCAAAACGGGAAGTGTATGCATTTGTGAAGTGCCCAATAGCCTCATAGCTCCACATCGCAATGACTGACACGTGCCAGGAGCTCTTCAGTAGCTTTCAAAGAAGACAAAGAAGATCCCCCAGAAAGAGTCCACAGATTTCAAGCATTTGAACAGACTTTAGAACAGACTCTATTTCCAGCTAAAAAGATACCTCAAGCACTGCTATAGAGCTCATTATGTTTCAACTGATCATTTTAAAGTCCCCAGTTCATATATTTATATTATATTTTCAAATTTTTGGATAACCGGACTGCAGGGAGTCCAGCATGCTCTCACCTGGCCTCTTGCCTCTCCTTCATTATAAACAATCGCTTGTGGACCAGTACTCAGCAGTATCTACCAATACTAGTGCTAATCTGAAGCTGTTATAATGTATAAAATAGAGCAAAAAATATGCATATATAATTTTTACCTAGTGTGTACACTGCCAGCTGTCTATTCTACATATACTGGCATAGGTTATTTTTTCCTGTTTTGGACACCATATTGGTAACACAATGATGGCACAAACTGTATAATAGACAACTGTGCAAGTGCACTTTCTCTATATTTTAACTCTATGGCAGTGTAACACACTTGGAGAAAAGCGCTATTTACCCTCTTCCACACACATGAGCTCACAGATGGCCACAACTAGCTAGTGTCGCTGTGATTGACAGGGGAGAGAGTATGCCTCTCTCACCCAGAGAGCATGGCCAAGTTTTACTCCCTTGGATGGCGGTGACATCGTTGGGATTCAAACGGGTAGCAACAGGGCAAACAGTTTTTCAGTAAAATATATTTTTACATTTATAATTTTTTTAAAGCGTGCAATCTATCCTTTGATTTGATTTTAGTATATGTCAAGACAAAAGGTACTGTGATTTACTTTATTTAATTCTTTATTTTCCAAAGATAAATATATATTTTTTGAGCTTTCTATTTACAATTTTGTAAATGCAAAGTATACTTTTTAAAATTTGCACAAATCAGTTTCATCCATTCATTTCCTGTACCTCTTATCCTACACAGGGTCACAAGGAGCCTGAAGCCTATCCCAGGGGACTTGGGGCACAAGGAAGGGGACACCCTGGACGGGGTGCCAATCCATCACATGGCACAATCTCACACACATTCACACACCCATTCACTCACTATGGACAATTTAGAGATGCCAATCAGCCTACAACGCATGTCATTGGACTGGGAGAGGAAACCGGAGTACCTGGAGGAATCCCCCGAGGTACGGGGAGAACATGCAAACTCCATGCGCACAGGGCAGAGGCAGGATTCAAGTCCCCACCCCTGGCAGTGCGAGGCAAATGTGCTAACCACTAAACCACTGTGAACCCCCCCCCCACCCCCGCCCCCACCCCCACCCCCCCACTTTCAGTTATTCAATTCAATTTTATTTATATAGCACTTTTAACAATGGACATTGTCACAAAGCGGCTTTAGATAGACAGATATAGGTGAGATTACTTTCCCTGCTCATTATACTTGACCATCTTAAATCTTAAATGTTAATAATAATAGCAACACCAACATTATTATTATTATTATTATTATTATTATTATTATTATTATTATCATTCATTAATCGTTTTCCTTATTTTTTTATTTTACTTTTTTTTTGCTTAGCCCATGCTCAGTGTTTAGATACTGCTCGTTCATCATGCATGACGTAATGACGTATGACTATTCTCATCACCCTTCCCCCACTGAAAGGGAGTGGGGACTGGGGAGAAATAGTGGTTTCTCTCACACACACATCCCACACATATATAGACACACTTGCTATCTGTCTCACTCTTTAATAAATGGGTGTTAGATTTAAATGACAAAATGTACGCAGTGCTTGTTTAAGCTAATTTCTAAAGCACTTCATTGGAATTCACCACTGACAGCAGCGTGTCTTGTGACAATGCCTGCAATTTGTCCACAACAAACACATAAACAACACATTGTTAGGTGGGAACAATCAGCCATTTTGTCTTGCCGTTTCAGCGCTTTGAAAAATGTGATGGCTTCTGGCTCAGACATCCCTGTTATGATTTCATGAAATAATGCGACGTAGCTCCTCCTCAGTTCCTGGCCATTTTTGAGCTCACACCCCTCCTTTTTCTCCTCTCTTGTCTTCTCCTCTCTCTTCTCCACTCCCCCTCTTTTTCCATCACCCCTCTCACACCACTCAGCCTGCAGGAGCTGCAGCAGCAGAAGTCTTCTCAGCACAAAGGAGGGGAATAATGCACAGAAATAAGACTCCCTCACTGCCTCAGGGAGCTGAGAAATGCGAGCCAATGTGTGACGGCTAATAAGGAATACAAAGAGGGGCAAGAAAGACCAAACAGTGAAGGGATAGCCTTAGGAAGCCTAGAGCACACCACAGGGGACGTTACGAAGGAAGGCGGGAAAAGATGGACGGAATATTTTTAATGGTGGATCAGAACCCTGTTTTCTCTGTGTTGTTGTTCTCACTCATGTTCAGGGTGGTCCATCACCTCCTGAGGAAGCTGCCCCTGCCTAAAGTAGTAGAGCATGATGAGCTTCGCTCCTGGAAGTGGAGAAACCTCAGTGTGTCTCTGGTCCATTCACTACTCACCGGCCCATGGGCCATCACCTGGTAAGTGACAATGATTCTGCTTGTGTAGAATTCATTTAGATGATTGCGTGGAAAAGCTAGTGGGTGTGTGACAATTTGGGATTGATAAGGTGTAGTTCCAGAGATGGAGCTGAAGCTGTTGTAGTGTTGATTTGGTTTCCTCATAAACTATGAGAAAAGTATAAAATGGCTTACAATAGCAAGTGTTTTATTTCAATGTTTGACAAGTATATGCTATATTTGCACGTACGCCCTCATAGAAAAAAAATGTTTTCAAAGAGGTTCTTTGGACAGTTAAGATGTTTAGACTCCTAAAAGTGTTCTACTTGGAACCTAGGGCTCTCTGATAGAGAAGCACTTTGTTCTAGGGTCCTACATCAAATCTTTAAGGGTCGTAGATTTTACATATGATGTATGTATGAAACTCTTTGAGAATGAAGACATAGAAGTCTAAAGCTGAAGGATATCTCAGGGAAAGTTGGAAACCTAACATAAAGGTCAGCTTATGATAATCAAAGGTTTATCATCCTGATTTAGTGAATTTTTCAGTTAATAAAATAAAAATTTCAGTGTTTTAAGAACCATTACCTGGTGGAAATATTTCGCAACATTCTGCAAATTACCATGTAACATACTTACCAATATTTGTTATTGTACGCATGTTTTCCCCTATGTTCATTCATTCATTCATTCATCTATAGTAACCACTTTGTCTTGGTCAATGTGAGTCCAGAGAACTGGGTGTGAGGTGGGATTTCACCCTGGATGGGACTTCAGTAGATTGCAGGGTACCATGTACACTCATATATTCATTCATACCTAGGAGTAATTTAAAGCCAATCTGCCTACCAGCATGTTTTTTTGGGAAGTGGGAGATTCTTTGGGAGGAAACATGCAAAACCCCACACAAGCAGCAACCTGAGCTCAGGATCTAATTTTCCCAATGTACCTAATGACAATGGGGCATGTTGTTATAGGAAAATAATCAGTGCTGAAGTTGATTATTGTTCGTTTTCCAATAACAGCATGTCCCGAAGTGTGATATTACTCTTTCATCATGGCAATTTGCCTGTGTTAACTTAAACTGCAAAGTGCAAAGCTCTCCATCCTGAAGACTTGCTTGTGTCAGAAAACTTAAAGGACTGTTACAAAGCACTGACACTGGAGAATCCTTCCATAAATGTTAAATAAATGTCTCCTCAAAGAGAACTTCAACATACAAACCATTACACACATTTTTAAAATCTGTTTATTTGGAGTGTCTGTTATACAAGTCCCTGTTATACAAGTTGTTACTATAGCAACAATAACTTATTAGAAGAAGTGCATTAATGTAAACCTGTGATTTGCCTATATGTGATTTGTATATATGTATATATTATGACCAAATTATATTCAAGGATTCTACAGTGCTGTGGTATAAATACATATGAAATTAATAGAAAGATTGTCATATATTTGTTTTGTGTAGTTCAGTGACATGTAGTTCAAGTGAAGAAATTATTTGTGTTCACTTGAAAGGAATTTATCTGTGATTATCACTCTGCAGTGTGAGCCTGTGGCCAGAGATGCTGAGTAACATGCACTCTTTCTCCACACCAGTCTGCTACCTGCTTGTGAGTGTTTCAGCAGGTCAGTAACGATCCAATATTATGCTACTGGTTTGTGAACTGACTACTATCCATTAACAATGCCTTTCCCCCCATTATTATGCATTATTATGTATGTGAGAACCAGCCTGGGGAAATATTGAGCAATGAAATTTGGATTTTCGTGCAAATTTGAAAAAAAAATACTAGTTTTATCTAAAGATTACAAAGTAGTGCTATATGGAATACATGACACATTTAAATTAATTTCAGCAATAGCTTCTAGTTTTGATTAACCTCCCATGGGTTATTTCAATGCTGTGGAAATATATCTGCAATCGCATAAATATTTTAAAATAAATAATAAATAATATATAAATGAATAAATATCACACCATATGTAGTTTATCCAGAATAGTCAGTGTTATTTCTACCCACACTGGAACACTGTGATGCAAAACATAAACCTAAACTAATCCTGGGCCTTTGCAGGTTACTTTGTGCAAGATACTGGTGACATCATATTTTCAGGACATGCCCTAGGATCATGGGAGTTCCTGCTCCATCACTTCTTGGTGAGTTGCATTTGTGAAACACAAAACAATGAAAAACTCAATATGAGCGAGGATGCCAATGTTCCATCTGTATCTCCTTCACGAAAGGCCACAAAAGATCACACTGTGGGTGCAGTGTATAATCTACACAAACATGTCTGTATGTCTTTTCTTAGCATTAGGAAACAACAGATCCTTTATGTAAACAGCAATAAGTACGGCAGTAGTAAGTTTAGCATTATATTATGTTATGGTGTACCACTGTCTGAGGAGGGATCACCAATGACTATAGACTTCTATAAACCTACAGTTACTCCTTCATGTGAGTAAAGTACAGTTATATTTGTGGGTAAATAAATAAGTTACATTGAAGAAGCGTATGAAACAAATGTGCACAGAGTCAAACAGTAAGTAACACTCACATTGAGAATGACGGCTTGGATAAGATACTAGAGTTCCCAGGACAAGACAATAAGTCCGGTTTATTTATGTAATGTATGTGATTAGTGACAAAGTCCAGTGATGCAGAGTGGGTGAATGAGTTAGGTCACCAAGTGTCAGCCATGTTGTTGGGACAAAATCGGCTATGTCATAACAGACGTGACAAATATGTAAACTGCATTTTAACTTACTCGCTAAGAATAATGCACTTATTTTAGTTTATATCTCATTTATATAGTTTATATTTAAAAAACAAACAAGTAAAAACAAAGAAAGACCAATGTAAACTTTAAACTCTGGACAGGTCCAGACATACATTCCTCACTCTCTTAAACTATACACATTTTTCTATTAGCTTCACTGTAGATCCTGAATACCTGAATAATATGCTTAAAAATCAATAACTGATTAATAACCCAAAGCTTTGAGCTAACATTGTGGTGACCAGACTCATGCACACTAATGGAAGTAGAGCTCTTTATTAATCAATGGGAACTTGCACTTATAGTAGTCTTTATAAAGACTGCTGAGCTGGCAGAACTCAACAAGACGATCTAACACACACACACAACAACAACAACAAAAGCCACACCCCCCATGATTACAATGGCATTACCCCTATATAGGACAAAAACCTTCTTCATTGCATCCTTGCATTCCTTCCTGTATCTGTAACCCACAGGTGTTGTGGTGCTTCCTGTACAATCTGTACACCCAGCGCTATGTGGCTGGAGCAGTGGTTGCCCTCCTGGTGGAGGTCAACAGCATGACCCTGCATGCACGGCTACTGCTGAAACTGGCAGGAGCTCAGGGGTCACGTCTCTACCATGCCAACAAGTTCCTCAACCTTTTCACATTTGTCACCTTCCGTCTAGGTGCCCAGTTTTACATAACCCATTATATCATCATCAACTTCTCCTTGCTGCAACACGGCAGCTACTTCCTGCTCACTGTGCTCCTCATGGACACCATGATCCTCATCTACTTCTACCGATTGCTCAGGGCTGACTTTTGCCCCAGAGGGAAGGGCCACGTCATACAGAATGGCGCTCACCGCAGCAGCTCCTCTCAGCTCTTTGATGACTGATCAGACCTTGGAGGATGAATAAAAACCCGACTGTCTACTTCATTACCCTCAGTTTAAGACTGTGTTATCACCTGGTCATTTCAGTGTCTTGTATCTGGGCTGTATCCTGACAAGAATCGTATGAATTTATACCTGTAGTAAAGGCGCCTTGACATGCATTAGCCAGGCTGAAATCTGATTTCAGTATTACACATTAATATAGTATGAATTAATCAGCTCATTACATTCTACTTCCTGTGGTATTCCTTGTTTTTAGTTTTTTATGCAAAGGAGGGTTAATGCATCAGAACTCAAGATGTGTGCATTCTGATTTTAATCTCATTCAAACATTTGGCTTGGGCAGATGGATATATTTACACTTATATAACAAATAGCGAAAACATGTTTCATACATCCTTTTGATGTGGTTTGAGTAATTAGATATAAATCAATTTTAAATGTGTCCTGGGTGCAATTACAATTTTTTGTATGAGGATAATCCCCATCCCGATATAATCCTTATATTCAAGACGCATGAAACAGCCAAGTGTAATAAAAGTCTTAATTTAATGGTTTTGTGTAGCCCAGTTCACTGGGACATGTGTTTACCCTGAAAATCTATGACTGCCTCTCTCTGCCTTCTCTCAAGAGCTCCTCAAGAATCTCACTGCCTCCTGTGTTTGTGCAATTGTGATTAATGTCTAATGGGATGTGGGTAAGATGTATGGCCTTCACTGTCAGGCTTTGTGGACCGACTTCATGGTTGTTAAAAAAAAAAACAAGCAATAATGTAGCACTGAATGGCAGACACTTTTAAAGAATCTTGTTATACCATGGATAATGTTCACCTTTTTGAGATGGAAGTTTGTAATTCATATTTACAGTCATAATAGACACAACAGTACACATGTCTGCTAATCTCCAGGCTGGAAATCTAAATTGTCTATTTGTCATTTTATTACTTTGGCTGTGCTTTAAAAAAATACACTTCACATAGAAAAAGTGACATTTGTATATGAAACAGCCCCAATGTCCTAGCTTTTTGACAACTGATTGTTTAAACTCCTCAAACACAATCAAATAACAAAGCGAATTAATTCATAATGGTAAATAGGGGTGAATGGAAATTTCTTTTATGAGAGAAGCTGTGGCTTTATTGATATAATTGAACAGCTAGATACAGCTATACAGCTAATAGATAGACTGATCAACTAAAGTAGCTAGATATCCATGGGCCATTTGTGAATGCTACCATTTTAAATAACATGCTGACGGTCCTGAAACAACAAAAGCCTGTCCAAACAATGTTTCCTTATTTTCAAGTATTAAAAGCACATAGGCTGTGTAGTCAGCAGAGCTGCAAAGTATTACAAACTGAAGGAATGATGCAGTGGGTTTTTTTTTTTTTGCATGTACAAAAGCACAAAAAGATGATTTTGCGAGATTATACCATAAATCAACACCTGTACTCATTCCTTACCTTATTTATTGTGGCTTGTGGAAGTATTTCTTCCAGGCTATGGGCATCTGTGAATTCATTAAGTCACCATTTGAAGATCTGCACTGAGAAGTTATTCTTTTTTTTCTCTTTTTTTTTTTTGTTGCATACTGCAGGTCGGAACTGTGACTTAAACATAAAGGGTCAAATGGGCCTTATGATGAGTGAAGACTTTGAACAGGCCTTTAGACTACAGAGCGTGAACCCAACATTATTTATTGTGTTTGCATAAAATTATTGTGAATAAACTTGTGTTCAAATACTTTCAGACACATTTCTTTCCATACAAGTGGGGAAAACTGCACAAGGCACTCACAGATGATGAACTGTAACTGATACAGAACATGATACAGTATAACATACAGTATAAGAGCAAGATATAATGCAGTTCATGTTCATACTGAAACCCAGATTAGTTTTACAGTATGGCTATTATGCAACATGTCTGCAAGTAAGAATTAACTCATGAGCTGTTATATATGGATGTTTTTCTATGCGTATTGCTATACTTTGAGAGAAATGTAATGTATTTGTATAGCTGAATAGTTTTTATTCCTTTCTGTATACACAAAATGGATGATTGAAATACTTAGTGAAAAGCTTAGCACTCACAGAAATCATTTTTACTTTCCACGTCTCTCTCTCTGTCTATATATATATATATATATATACACACACACACACACACACACACACACAACGTCTAATGTGAGCATCTACTCATTCATGATGCAGTTAACCAGTCAGCCAGTTCTTTGGGTAGAAATGTGTTATGCGATGAAAAGCATTCAATTTTTTTTCACATGCACATAAAATGTGACATACAGCTGTGATCAAATCAATGTTTTAAAGTACAAAAGTACAAGTTTCAGAATATCCTAATCTTTTTCTAATCCCACACCCTGTCCTACACATTTTAATGTCCCAGCTCTAACACTAAATCAGAAAGGACAGTTAGCTGAGTAGCTGATCAGTGTGCGGGGAAAAGCCTATAATATGCAGGACAGGAGGTTCTACAGGACCAGGGCTGGGAACCTGAGCCCAGTATGACCCCATGGTTGCGCCTGGTTGTGGCAAGAATAACGAGCACTAGAGGGCAGCAGAGAGCATCATCCGTCTGCTGTCGTGTTTTTTTTTTTTTTTTTTTTTTTTTTTTTTTTTTTTTTTTTGGGGGGAAGACAGAAGGATGGTCGGGAAAAGCCGCTCGGAATGAATGTGCATGCCTTAATTGGGCACTTCCGTAGCCTGGAGCTCACAAAAAAGTTTTCCTCTTAATGGTGCCACCAAACATAAGGACTAAATAGGACTAAAGTGAATTTAAAACACAACTGTTTCGCGATAGCGACGCTTTAAAAAGAGCCAGTCACATCTGTGCTGAGGTAAGTGCACAAGACTGCGTCCCAGACCGCGAGCGCACTAGCGCACTAAGCAGAGTGCTGAAGTGCTGCAGCGCGCCGCCGGCGGCCAGAGAGCAGCACGCGCACTGTTTAGTGCGCTAGTGCGCCTGAGGTCAGGAATTTTCCAGCTGTATAAACTAGGGTCTGCTTTGTTACCAGGTAGTTTTATTTCCCTCTTTAGGACTGTATTAAGCTAGCGGAAAAGTTATACCTTGGCTGAAAGGCCACATGTAGACTTTTACACTGACCCGAGCCTTTTTTAAAAACTCTGTACTGTATTTTGTCTGTATTTAAGAAGCACACTGTTGTGGTATGATTAGCATGCTAAACGTTAACATGCGGGTTGATTTGATAAAAGGAGGAAACAGATATGGCGGTCTGGATGCACATTAGCCGGTTCAGTTTTCTTTGTCATCAGATTTGCAAGATTAGCACGACAGATTAGTGAGGCATCATCATGGCCACATTTTTTACTGAATGGCTGCTTAGAGATCAGCAGAGTCTGTAAGCGGACCTGCAGCAGGCCTGGTGGCGGCGACACGACTTTATGAGGACCGTTTAACTCCATCTCCTGACCTCACATCGCCAAACAGATCCACCAGGAGCGGTAAAGCTGTGTTAGATCCACCAGGAGCGGTAAAGCTGTGTTAGATCCACCAGGAGCGGTAAAGCTGCGTCAGATCCACCAGGAGCGGTA
>CM075016.1:5420147-5430541 GCA_037576675.1 Pangasius sanitwongsei | reverse complement strand
ATATATATATATATATATATATATATATATATATAGAGAGAGAGAGAGAGAGAGAGAGAGAGAGAGACAGAGAGAGAGAGAGACCTCCATAGGGTACTGCTCTCCATCAATGGTGTGCTCTGATCCTGGACCACCATTCTTGCCCCAATGAAAATGGACTTCCACTGCTTTGTAATTTTCGCTGAGCCCTGCACCATCAATCACAGCATCACCTGATAAGTTAACCTTGACTGGGGATAAAGAAATAGTGATTAGCTCCATAACCCAGTGATTCCTTTAAGCTACCCATTTTAGGTGTATCATCCAGACAACCAGTCACAATAGACACTAATCAAAGATGTAAAAACACTAATCAATGAAACCTTTTCATACTATTCATTTTTCTATGTCACAAAATTGGTAACATGATAACAGTGTGAGGCACCTGGTAACATAAATGACAACATAGTTTTGCCATTATGGGAAAAACCAAAGACACATAGGGAATGGCATGGGTTTCTCATGGACATGGTAAGAGTCAAATGTTTAAGTGGCATATCATAAAACATTTACTGTGTACAGTAAATGTTTTGGAATACAGATTTCAGCTTGTATTCAGCATGACGACAGGGTCTCCTGTATATTTTCAGTCCAATCAGTTTACAATATGATCTCAGGTGCTCATTTGGATTTATTCTGATTAATGTCTCACCTGTGTGACCATTATTTGTGATAATGCTGTGGAAAGCATGTTGGTAACCTTGAAATCTGAGTGGGGTCAGGTTGTTAGTAACCACCCTTTTTGTTACAATGTTAACAGGTGACTGGCTTTTGCTGCCACAGGTTGATGCTATGTCCTTCCATTCATCTGGCCCTACAGAGTAACAACAGGGTGTGCTAAATTATTTTGTTGAGAAAACTACTTTTTCCAATTTTAAATGTAAGAAATGTTTTGTAAAGTAATGATAAGAACTCACCTTTGCATTTGTTGTCACAGGAGAACTGGGATTTATAGCACCAATCTGAAAGAGCAATTCAGGTTTATGACATGACAGACTTGCAGTTTCACTACTGCAGCTAAACTTGAGCCTAGTAATTTCAGCCAAATTTAAGTACCCGATTTGCACAAAAGACTAATACTGAAATGCTATGTTTCAGTTCTCAGACAATGATAAGTTCAAGAATGATAAGTACATGTCAAAAACAACACCTCACAAATTAAGTAGGAAATTACAAATTTAAAAAAAAGAAGAAGGAGAAGAAGAGGAAGGAAACTCAGTAAATGAAAAAGACTGATTTAGATAAGAATAAAGAAAAATAATGATGAATCCCACTAATGAAATGCTCCAGTATGGAATTAATATATGAATATATACTGGTCTGTGAAGTACAGCACTTCAGTAATTCATGTTGCAATGTATTTCTTAACCTGCTGCAAGTTTGTGGGCCAGTGGTAACACACCATATGACAGTTCCCCCAAAAATTAGTTATTGTGTGACCTATTGTGTGAAAATCACTAAGCTGGGGTCCTTAAGCAGAATCAACACTGTACATCTCCCTACAAAAGATTTGGACAACTGAGCTGGAATCATAGGGGGGGAAAATAAGTACAATTTTTTTACAGTATGATTTTTTTTCTAGGTAATGTAGGAATACATTTTCTGTGAACTTTTTCTGGTATGTTTACTGTAAAAAAGGCTACTGGTTTAAAGTTTGATAGCATATTTCACACCTCACATTAGATTCATTAGATTTTATACTCAGATGTTTTTTGGGTTCATTTATTGTTATTAAAGAAGAATGTTACTGTAGAGCAAAGTGGCTTGAAACCACCATTTTAGGGAAGTAGCAATTTTCATGAAAACTTACCACACTTTATTCTCCCGGTTGCAAACATGAAAGAAAACCTCTAACTGAAAAGTTACTTCAACAGCTAAATCTCTCAACATTCAGATAATGAATATACTTAGAATGGAAGACACCTGAACCAACTAACACCTCTAAGCTACCTCTAAATTACAGTCACTACCTACACATTCTGGTTTATGCCCCTGAAATAAGTTTTATTTCCAAAGTTTCACTCAGAAGGCACAAATTTCAGAACAAATGTGTTATTCAATCTGGTGTCTTTTATAAACATAATTAATTTATAAAATCTAAATTATATATATAGAACTGAAATTCAATGACATACCTGCACCCCCAGTCATCCCCAACATAGACACCAAAAGAACCAGTAACTTTAAGATTTGCATTTTGCGTTGTTTGCTCGCTATGACCAAAAAACCCAACCAAGGTTATCACTACCTTAACAGTGATGCATAGTGGAGGAACCTTTTATAGTTTATGACCCTGTGTCTTACAACACATATCAGTAACTCCTCCTTTCTGATGTACCCACCAAAGGCAATGGTGTCCATTCCCTGACAGCATGAAGAATGTGTTTGCATATCAAGCATAATTTTAGAATACTATTCTGAATATATATTTTACAGCTAAGACAGTTTTATGTGTTTCGATTGAGGAAGAAACTACAAAAGCTGTAAAACTGTGTGATAAGTTTTGAGAATTCACTTCTTTATTATTCGTGGAAATTCCACATACAGGAAAAAGCAATATAGTGTCTGATTATGGTGTTAGGCCACCATGAGCCAACAGAACAACTTCAAAACCTTGGCTAAGATTCTGGAAATGTACTGGAAGGAGGAACATCAGTATCAAAAAGATATTCTTCAATTGGTGTTTTGTTGATGGTGGTGGAGGGCACTGCCTAACACTTTTGTCCAAGATCTCCCATAGGTGTTCAATTAGGTTGAGGCCTGTTAACTGTGAACTCCATATCACATAATTTACATCATTTTCATTCTCATCGAACCATTCAGTGATCCTTCATGCCCTATGGATAGGGGCACTGTTGTCCTGGATGAGACCACTCCCATTAAGGTAGAAATGTTTTATAGGATAGGATAAAAGTGATCAATCTGAATAAATTTGTATTGATTTGCAGTGACTCTTCCATCTAAGAGGACAAAGTAGACCCCAACCATGCAAGCAAGTTCACCGGGTCAATGCATGCACTCTCTTTAAGGGTTGCAGGAATATGAAATGAAAGAAACCATCAGCAGTTACTGCATGTTCATAAAATCTGTAAGTTTGATAAAGATTGAATGGATAATCTTAAAGCTGAATTGAAATGTGCAGAGTGCTGATCTTGATCTACTTTTTGAATGCTACGGTTTAATTCACCTACTTGTTTCAGAAATTTTCTCTAGTTTATGGAAATTGCTAAAAACAAGAAGCTTGAGCTAAAGAGGATATTATATACACATTCTAACCGACGTCGTCACCAAAGTTGTCACAAAAAGTTGTCACCATTCCCAGTGATTTGGAATTATGTTCTACAGAGATGGTTCAGTCCTCCATTCAATCAACTATTACAAATGTCATTTCAGTATCCCTGCTTTGGCACAGAAAATAATTGTGGATATTCGTAGCTGAAGCTGTTTCTATCTTCTCCCAAAATAAAACAATCCTGGACATCCCATTGTATCAGTTTGTTCTTGTACCATAGAAATAATATTCCGATTTCTGGAGGACAACCCAGTACTTTTCCAACCCATTGTTCAGTCTTTCCCTCAGCTCATGACCCTGTAGCTTTCAATAGAGCGCCAATAAAGGCCCAGCAGGCAGCAGCACACATCTGTACACTGCATGAAAAACCATGGCAAACCAGTAACTACTATGAATAGAGCAGGAAGACTGCCAGGAAAGACTGGATGTCAGTAGGAAAGGCTGCATTGGGAGCAGGTGGCTAGTCACAAGAACGGACCAAAGCAAACACCCAGAGAAGTACAAAGTGTGGCACTAACAGTTTACACTTTACCAGTGGGTGATATGGTCACTGAAAGAGTGTTAAATTCCTGTAACTCATTGCAACCCATCAGCCTTATGGTATGCACAGCTGGTCCTCGAGTTTATAGAGTCTACTGATCCAATAGTTAGGTGCATAGATGCCCGTTGCACATTGGCTATCTCCTGGCAGTCTCCAGCAACAAGAAGTTGTCGGTAAGGTCCAGTCAGGATATACCAGGCTGCATTGGAGAGAAGCCAATGCCAACAGAAAAAAGAGGAAGGAGTTGGTCAAGGCAGTGGTGGCAAGGAGAAAAAGTGGTAAGATCAAGCTTGTGTCTCAAGGTTGCCAGGGGCAATGGACAAAGTAGGAGACCATAGTTAATGGCCAATAGTTAATAGCAGAGACAGGGCCAGAGACTAATGGAGTCCCAAAGATAAAAGTTAAATTGGCCCTGAGATGGTTTATTTTGTTGTTTGGGACAGGTGGTAAAATTGTGGTGATGGTAAAATGTGTAGAGTAAAACAAATAATAAAGTGAGTAGCCCACAAGTCATATTCACTTCTGCATTCTTGGGTCAAAGTGCAGTAATCGCAATTTAAAGAGCAGTTTGAGGATTTCCCATAGATTCACAGGTAACCACAGCCATGCTGATATTCAGAACAACAGCATGATTGCAAATGAGATATTGCTTTTTCAACAACAGTTCTATATCAGGAAATTAATATTAACTAACTGACATTTCAGACACAATATGGCCAAATATTTAGTTTATTGTTGTTCCATCCAATCAAAATAGTTCCCAAAGAAGCCGCTGTGCTGCACTGTGCTGTGCTGTGTATTGCTGACTGACAGCCCCTAGTAAGTGTAATAAACTGTTGCTACAATTAGAATTTTATGTATGTGGTGAACACAGACAAATGGAGTAATACAAACAGTGAAATATACCAGTGCCGTTACAGTAAATATCAACACTTTTGAAATGCCACTTGTTCAATCAAATTAGTGGACCGGAACTAACAATTGTATAAATATATGTCATGTGTAAGGAATTACACACAACTGACTGTGCAGTTATACGAAAATAATCCACACCGGGGTGGTGTGAAGCATTACCACCCTGAAGTACCATTACTGACATCTGATTTTGCTACAAATAAGGATGAGGATGAAATAAAGGCCTATACTAATGAAAATATGTGTCCCAAATGTGTTTTCAGTCAGTCTTGGCAAAAAGATAATCCATACTTCTCTACAATATGACAATATGATAGAAACATTTTCCTTCACCCGTTCAGGATTTCTGAAATGTATGTGTTTGGGTATATATATGTATATATACCGATCAGCCATAACATTTAAACCACTGACAGGTAAAATGAATAACACTGATTATCTCGTTGTGGGATATATTAGGCAGCAAGTGAACAGTCAGTTCTCGAAGTTGATGTGTTTGAAGCAAGAAAAATGGGCAAGTGTACAGATCTGAGTGACTTTGACAAGGGCCAAATTATGATGGCTAGAGGACTGGGTCAGAGCACCTCCAAAACCGCAGGTCTTGTGGGGGTGTTCCTGGTATGCAGTGGTTACCTATCAAAAGTGGCCCAAGGAAGAACAACCGGTGGACCGGCGACAGGGTCAATGGCTCCCAAGGCTCACTGATGCACGTGGGGAGCAAAGGTTAGCCTGTCTGGTCTGATCCCACTGAAGAGCTACTGTATCACAAATTGCTGAAAAAGTTAATGCTGGCTATGATAGAAAGGTGTCAGAACACACAGTGCATCACAGCTTGCTGAGTATGGGGCTACGAGTGCCCATGCTGACCCCTGTCCACTAATGAAAGTGCCTACAATGGGCGTGTGAGCATCAGAACCGGACCACAGAGCAATTGAAGAAGGTGTCCTGGTCTGATGAAGCACGTTTTCTTTTACATCATGTGGACGGCCGGTTGCGTGTGTGTCACTTACCTGGGGAAGAGATGTATATATCATAATTTGAATTCAAATTCTGCTGAAAGAGGCCACTGAAATTAGGGAATACCAGTGACGCGAAGGGGTGTACTTGGTCTGCAGCAATGTTTAGGTAGGTGGCACATGTCAAAGTAACATCCACATGAAGGCCAGGACACAAGGTTTCCTAGCAGTACACTGCCCAGAGCATTACACTGCTTTCACAAGCTTGCCTTCTTCCCATAGTGTATCCTGGTGCCATCTCTTCCCCAGGTAAGCAACGCATACGCACCCGGCCATCCACATGATGTGGACAGGGGTCAGCACGGGCGCACTGACTGGTCTGCGGCTACACAGCCCCATACACAGCAACCTGCGATGCACTGTGTGTCTGACACCTTTCTATCATAGCCAGCATTAACCTTTTCAGCAATTTGTGCTACAGTAGCTCTTCTGTGGGATTGGACCAGGTGGCCAACCTACGCTCCCCCCACACATCAGCACTGATGAACTTGCTGACCCAGTTGTCTAGCCGTCACAATTTGGCCTTTGTCAAAGTCACTCAGATCTTTATGCTTGCCCATTTACCTGCTTCAAGCACATACTGCCCTGAATAAACTATTTCACATAACAGATGTTTACATATAGTCCACAAGACAAAATAATAACTGAATTTACACAAAAGAACAAGTTCAAAAGTTTACATACACTTGATTCTTAATACTGTGTGTTGTTACCTGATGATCAACGACTGTTTTTATGTTTTGTGATAGTTGTTCATGAGTCCCTTGTTTGTTCTGAGCTGTTAAACTGATCACTGTCCTTCAGAAAAATCCTCCAGGTCCTGCACACAATACATTAAGAGCCAGGGGGTGTAAAATTTTGAAAAGGATGATCAGTGTAAATTGTTATTATTTTGTCTTCTGTGAAACATGTAAATATCTTATGTAGCTTCTGAAGGGCAGTACTAAATGAAAAAATAAGATACTTACACAAAATAATAACAATTTACACCGATCATCCTGTTCCATAGTTTACATCCTGCTGGCTCTTAATGTATCATGTTGCCTTCTTGAGAATCAGTTTGCACCTTTTGTTATAGTTGTGTATGAGTCCCTCAATTGTCCTCAGTATGAAAAGATGGATCTCAACATCATATAGCCACTGTTGGAAAGGGTTAAAATATGCAGAAGATGCTGGAAAAGCAAAGAATGTGCTTTTATTTTTTTTTAAATATTAACATTTTTCAGATTCTGCAAGTTGTATGTAAACTTATGACTACAGCTGTATTACTAGGGCTCTCTATACAACAAGCAGCACCATGGCAAATTAGGATTCCAGCCACCCCCAGCTGCAGTCAAGGAGGCACTATCAACACCATCAAGGCTAACACAGAGTACCTATGCTTTTCCCCTCCAGGCCATCTGAATCCTAAATGATGACTCTGCTAAGGCCTTGGACTTTTGCTACTGAACAACAGGAACTAAATACAAAGCCAATTGTTCTTATTTGTTTAATTCTTGACACTAATTGCTTGCATAAAGGTTTCAGTTGAACTGGGACACTAAGCAAAAACTATGTTGCGACTTAGTTGCAAATATGAAAATGTGAAAAATAAAATTTTTATATCCCCATACACTTATTGTTTATCCTCTCCCCTGTCAACCACACTAACTTATTGTCTTTGTGTTACTACTGCTTAGTTTTTTATTGCTAAACACATTGCTATTAGTAAGCAAGCATGTCACTACCTTGTGTTCTGCTATAATGTGTAGATGACAAATACAATGTTGAATTTTAAACTTCACTAAACATCTTAAACATCCAGTGACATTTTCTTTGCACATATTCTTGCCCTAAAGATTCTTGTGAATCTGATCAAGTGCTTTTTTATGTAGAAAAGTATAATAAACCCCAGTCATATTTATTCTTTTTTCCAGATTTTATGACCAAACAAAAGTAAGCCATAGAGGAAGCAAAAATCTGTCATCCCATGTATAATCAACATTTTCGGAATAAACAGTTCAGCAGTTAAACTATATACAAATAAACAATGTGGCAACCAGCTGCTTTGTTCTGTTATCTGTGTCAAGATTGATGATTTGACTGATTGCTATCAGTTTGTAGATGTAAATGGTGACTTTTCTAAGCATACTAAGGTAAAGTTTGGTGTTCTGCAAGGTTCTGTTTTAGGCCCACTACTTTTTTCTTCATATGCTACCTCTGGGTATAATTATTCGCAAACATGGTATTAGCTTCCACGGTTATGCTGATGACACACAGTTGTATGTTTCAGCAAAACCAGATGAGAGACACCAGCTTAATAAAGTTAAGGAATGTGTAAAGGACATTAGACACTGGATGCTTATTAACTTCCTTCTGCTTATTAACTTCCTTCTACTTCCTTCTGACAAGACAGAAGTACTTGTACAAAGACCACATGCTAGAAGTAAGCTTTCTGATTACATAGTATCTCTAGATGGCATTTCTGTTTCATTATGTGTAGCAGTAAAAGAACTTGGTGTGATTATTGACTGCAGCCTCTCATTTGAAGCTTATGTAGTTACTATTACTTGGATAGCCTTCTTTCATTTTCAAGATAAGAAATGTAATGTCACTACAGAAAAACTAGTTCATGCTTTTGTCATCTCTAGGTTGGATTATTGTAATGCCTTACTGTCTGGATGTTCCAGTAGATGCATAAACAAGCTCCAGCTAGTCCAGAATGCAGCAGTGAGAGTCCTTACTAGAACCAGAAGATATGACCACATCATCCCAATCCACCTTGCATTGGCTCACAATCAGTTTTCACATTGATTATAAAATACTACTATTGACCTATAAAGCACTGAGTGGTCTTGCATTGACATATAGTGTAGCCCCTGAGGCTAATCTGTGCTGTGAATGGCTGTGCTGTTATGCACTTGTAGTGGATATGAATGTACATTAAAGCTTCAGTTTATCTGGTTCACTGACTGATGCTACAATATTTTAAAACAGAACAGTTGTTTCCCCTACTATTAGGCCTATTTCTTGATATCGTAATTTGCTGGGGCCTCATATCCAGTATTTAAATTATTATACAATTCAAGTGAAATTTCAATTCCTGAACTGAGAATTGAAATTTCACTTGAATTTTATAATAATTTAAATAAAGTGACAAGTAAAGTAAACTGGAAAAAGTGACAAAGACACGTAAGGATTATGCAGCATTAATAAACAGCTAGTTCTACCTGCCTTAGCGAACCTTAGCTACAGACCTAGCTGTTTATTAATGCTGCATAATCCTTACGTGTCTTTGTCACTTTTTCCAGTTTACTTTTGACGTGATCTGAGCTAAAATTTGATCAATCTTTAGCAGCTTCTTACATGAAACTGGACATGATCCTGCTTACCTGCCATAAATTACTCAGGTCTGCTGGCAGCAGAGTATTCATTATGTGTGTAAGGTACTGCCCCCTCTCATATTGATAGGATGGCTGCAACACTATCATTTAAATAACAATAATAATAATAATAATAATAATAATAATAATAATAATAATAATAATAAATTAGTATTTTTTTAAATCAAGAATTAATTTTTTTTAAATCTTTTTTTGTGTAACAGTATATTAAAACTCAATCTGCATTTATGGTCAGTAAACACACCGTTTGATTATTAGAACAAATTTATATTATTTGATAAACCTATTGCTGTGAGGATGGCATTTATAATGCCATCTCAGCTGGTTTTTCTTGAATATTTTTTTTATGGATATTTTAGCTTCTTTCACCCTTTCTCACACTTCCCAATTAATATTCAGAGACAATCAATTATTATTCAAAGACTTATACTATATAGACCTACCTTCACATTTAAGAAATACAGTAGACTA
This sequence comes from Pangasius sanitwongsei, assembly GCA_037576675.1. Classification (NCBI taxonomy): domain Eukaryota; kingdom Metazoa; phylum Chordata; class Actinopteri; order Siluriformes; family Pangasiidae; genus Pangasius; species Pangasius sanitwongsei. The sequence continues at coordinate 5,420,884 of CM075016.1, read as the reverse complement.
CTTGCAACAGAAGGAAATATTTACATCGCAAATTATATCACTCATTCCTTCATCTTCAGTGGCAGCCTGATCCTGGTCAAAGAGCAGCCAAACTGGGAAGGTGACTCAAAAAAGGAATTTATTAATGATGGCTATAAGAGATTACAGAGAAATCTATTATATAATCTTTTAAATCACACGTATCAAACTCAAGACTTGCTGGACAACGGCCTGCTGCCTCGTTTCAGTCTGCCACAGCCACCACTGAAACAGGCTGCAGTGCAACCTTCTCAACATTCTCACATTGTGCAGAGTTCACTCCAAAGCTGTTGCCTAGCGACCTCCCGCGTTCTGCACCCGCCACTGTACAGCACACAGGGCTGAAACGCTGCTTAAAGTCAACGCCTGTCTGCTGCGTTGGATATAAGCCAGTCCCAGGTGTATTGGCCTTTATGTGATACAGTGACTGAATCAAAATCCTGAAATGTTGTCACCCATTGTAAATAATAATAATAATAATAATAATAATAATAATAATAATAATAATAATAATAATAATAATATAAAGTAAATTAATGGGTGCAAAGACGGGAGACTCGGGACTCACGTACATGGTTCATGGCAGACACTGCTGATGCTGTTGACCTGATAGTCTTTTGATGCTTATACTACCGTTTTATGTATATATATATATATATATATATATATATATATACACACTATATTACCAAAAGTATTCGGTCACCTGCCTTGACTCA
>CM075016.1:5405183-5417463 GCA_037576675.1 Pangasius sanitwongsei | reverse complement strand
CCCCCCCCCGCCCCCCCCCCCCCCCCCCCCCCCCCCCCCCCCCCCCCCCCCCCCCCCCCCCCCCCCCCCCCCCCCCGGGGCGGGGCTAAAGGGGCCCCCGTCGGCACCGGCGCAGACGGCGAGGAACAGCTGCAGAGCGGTGCTCCTTCACCCAATTACAGTGACGAGAGAAAGGAGACAGGAAAAAAAGCCAGCATATTTTAAAATTTCACTCATACCGTAGATTGAACGAACCAAAACTTTAAACATGGTTGACCGTGAACAGCTGGTTCAAAAAGCTCGACTAGCTGAGCAGGCGGAGAGATATGATGATATGGCAGCAGCCATGAAATCGGTAAGTCACCCCGTTTCATTTCTGATAGCGATAACAGTGACCATTTCTCTCTTTTTTTACTGCCACACAAATGTCCGTGTCGCCTATGTACGCTGTTAGGACATCTGGGCGATGCTCAGCTACAGAATGGACAGAGAATCCTCCCTTTTAGATCCCGTCTGTATGACATGGGATTTAAAAATATAAGCGTATAAATGTGTTGTTCTGCATGTTCTTTTCAGCTTATCAGCAGAGCAGTGAAACGGGCTGGGTGTATTATATCAGGGTGTATTAAATCAGGGGGTATTATATCTGCTGCTTGGGCGGTGCCTTCTGTCTTCTAGCTTACAGTCAAATGAATGAAGGAACACTGCTACACAAAATGTAACCATATGAAACCAATGTCTCCAGAGACGCCTTCATTCTTTAAAAAAGGACAATATGGACAACATGTTTCTCCATATAAGACTGCTTGATAGTGTTTGCTTACTAGCCAATGGCTCATTCATTCATTCATTCATTCATTCATTCATTCTCGTCATTGAGTAAGCTTTAACGCTTAAAAAGCTCCACATCTGGACAAGACAAAAGATACAAAGATAAATCTTACACACACTTCTGTCATTTGTATTATCATGTCTAAATTGGTATGGCCAAAACAACAATCCTCACCAGTATTGTATTTATGTCTTTGTATGTGTGTGTGTGTTATTTTCCCACAAATATGCATTTCTGCACTTCCCCTCTAAGCCAACGTCAGAGGCGGTAGAAATCCTTCTCGAAGCTTCCATCGCTGTCATATTGCAGTGGGGCCCAGCATTGCTTTCTCTTCATTCATGCCCTTACTTGTTCTCATTTTAGCACTGGTGATTATTATGTCAGTATATGCTTATATCTATTGCATGCTATTATATATATATATATATATATATATATATATATATATATATATATATGTGACAGGAACTTACTTAATGAGTGACTAGTTATTATCATCCACAGCATGAAACACTGTTTTTCTGCTATATAGTTTATTAAGCCATTCTCAATTCAGGGCCTTTAGAGGAATTTAGATGATGTGATTCACATCTGTCAGCATCTTGTGCCAATGCTGTTCAGGCAAAAAAAAAAAAAAAAGGCAAGGACACATGGATTTTAATCTGATCTTTTCACTGCACACACACCGAGGAGGCGTCACTGACAGACACAGAGGCACAGAGGCCCTCCCCACCTCTGCCTTACAGTTGACATCATGTCTTTATTGCCATGGTGTGTTCTTTCTCCCTTCTTAAAACTTTTGATTTAACATGTCTCCATGTTAGGTAACCAGCTGTGATTATGAAGGAAATCTAGTTTTATGTTGTATTTTTTTTTTCAAAAGCAAGTTTTAAAGTGGACACATTGCATCTTCAGTGTTTGTTCAAGTTCAGTGGGTAATAATTAATATCTGCTTTTGGTGTCTGTCAATACCACTGAATGTATTTTGCCATTCAGTTCAGTTCAATTCTGGTATGTATTACCTTTAAGCAACATAATAATAAGCAGCCATACTTGTTCATTATTGTCCAGCCCTGCAGCTGAAATCACAAAAAAAAAAAAAAAAATTCTGCACACATCCATAAGCATGATTAAGCATAATTAGCATTCTTATTCTGAATAAGTGTTAATGAATGCAAAAGTAAATAACAATTAAATAACAATCAGATCCTTATATTGAAATTACAAAAGTACTGCCATTTGAAAAATTATCTGTCCAGACAGTCTGTCTTCTGTTGTAGCAATATTTTGGCAAATTGGGGTTGAAATTTAGGTATTGTGTAGGATTTGTTACCTTTGTAAGATCCAGCACAGCAACAGTAATTCACAAATGTACAATTCACAAATGAAAAACACAATTCATAATTAAACAAGTATGTTTGTAAATTTCTGAATGTTTTTACTTTTATGAATTAATTGGTGAATCTGCATTTGCAAATCCTCACCTGTGTGCTTTGGATTTTTGTGTGTCTATATTGAGACTTTCCTGCCAGGCTCCAATTCACAAATTAGTGTTTTTTTGTGTTTTTTTTTAAAGGACATTCTCTTTAGCCAATCAGATGTGAGTTTTCAATACAGCCAATCATAATACGCTTTGCTAAATGCTTTGACTCAAGAAGCATAACTTTGTGTGTCTGCTGCACAGTGTGCCTTAATTAATGCACAGAGAGGACGGTGTTTCATCATTCCAAAATGGCAAATAGATGATGATAATATTGACAAATAGATGATGATGTAGCTCATACTGCAATATATTTCTCAGCTGTTATTTATCAAACATCTACAGACTGTTATTTGTTTAGCAAGCTTGCTGTTTGTTCTCAGCATTGGAGACCAATCAAATTTTACCCTCCCATTAAAGATTTCCTTAAATCCACTTAGATCCACCACGGACACAAAACTGTCATGCAGCCAATGGTGGTCAAGCCTAGGCTTGCCTAGTTTAGGCTGGATACATAGGAATAACTGTGTTATAATAAGTTTTGAAATTAATTTTAATGCTAGAACAATGTACTTTGATGACATTTTACTGATTAAAATACTAAAATAAAACAGGGCTAATAAATTTAGCATGTATATAACTGCCCACTTATCTTTTATTTTATTTAAAATAAAACACCAGACACATGGTTGAAATTATTAATCTTTTATTAATTTATTTACAAATTTAATAACAAAAACCTAACCCTTTCCTTATGCTTAACATAAAAAATTAGGCAGCTGATTTAATAAATTGTATAAATTGAGTGCTACTCTCTCAGGGTGATATTCCCTAAATAGGGCATAAAATAGTCATATTCTACAACCTGTTCGCACAATAGAATGCCATTCGAGATTCAGTGAGGTTTAAATTTTTAGGATTTTTGCATTTGAATATATATATATATATATATCGACACTTTGAACAATAAAATTTGTTCTAACATATCTTGTTTTCCTTCTTACTGCTGGGATAATGTGCTCTGCTGGTACAGATGTGGGCAGACACACAGATATTTGCCTTACTACGTCCAGGGTTATATACATCCATATCTGCATTGTTCACATATACTTGCCTGTGTACCTTTTGTACACAGTAGGATTAAACCTGGTGTCCACTAGACAGCATGTCAGAGCTGAAATATCAGCAGCATGTAGATGCTAAACACATGGATGAGCTCTTTTAGTTCCTCTTTAAGATTTTCAGCCAATAGTGTGAGTGTTGTCATCAGCTTTGTGTCATAAAATGACTTTGCATTTAGAGTATTAGTAATATACATACACAAACATATATACATACACACACACACACACACACATATATGTGCACACACACACACACACACACACACATATGTGTATACATATATATCTTCCAGGTTGCTAGGTAATTTGTAATATTTGAATTGTTACAAAGATGTGTTTCTGTGGCACATGCTAGCAAGTCTTTTCTGAGTTCAGTATAATGACTGAATTACAGCTGCCCCCTATATAATGCTCTAGATAAAAGCAGAAAATAGTGAACGAGTGAGGAAACAGTGAACAAGTGAGAAAGTGGTTTCAGACACAGTAATCGTCTCACACGCTTTACACTAAGCATTCTTTTCATGTTCTCTAAGACTGTGATAAAAAAAGGAAAAACACCTTAAATTTTGGAAACGATAGTGCCGCTTAACCTGCATTAGGTGTGTGCAGCTGTGTGCACCAGAGTTGCACTGGCACTCTAGATTTGGATGAACTAATTAGGTCAGGAACACAGAGCTAAAGCACACACTCACTCACTTTCAGTAACCTGTTTATGCTGGTCAGGGATGCGGTGGATCTAGAGCCTATCCCAGGAATACTGTGTGTGAGGTGGGAATACATCCTTGACACAGGGAGAATACACATTGCAGGGCACCATGCACACACAAATTAACACACTCATTCACAACTAGGGGCAATTTTTCTTAACCTGCTGGCATATTTTTGGGAGGTGGAAGGAAACCAAGATTGAACCAGGGACCCTGGAGTGAGATACACTTTTATTAATTATTAAACTGTAAAAAGCATGAGTACTGTGGGGTATAATGTTCAAAACAACCATAACGTACTTTAACAGGAATTGGTACGAAGCATGGATGCGCATCTGTAGTTTGGTTTTAAGATGACAGCCCTCTTGGTGTCAAGCAATGGGGACTTTGTATACATAACTTTTTTAATTAAGTTAGTATAGTATTTGTAAGTGTAGTTTTAATGTCAGTATAGTAGTTTTAATTAAATAGGAGTTTGTGTGGGATTCGGCCTGACTGCATAAATATTTTAAAAAAATCCTCCGTGAAGATCAGTTGATGACGGTGGAAGTTGTCCAAAATTTTACAAATGCAACATAAAATGCTGCATTACTGCTTATCAAGTGGTTTCAACTCCTACAACCACAGAAGCACTCAGAATGCATAACTGATGAAGGACTTTTGTCCTAAAAGGTCTCTTTCTATGGAAACTTTGAGTATTATGCTTAATTTTTACTACATCCACAACACTAAAATGCACTAAAAAGCAGTAACGTGCATCAATGACTGATTCTCATATAAATGACTGATTTTCATGTTTGCATTTGTGCAGTAAGGATTGATTGATTGATTGTACTTTGCACAATAGGTATATTGCTGGGTATAATTAGTCCACTGTCTAACTAATCATTCCCATCAGTATTGAAAAGTAAGTTTTATTTCTTTGCTGGTGCTACCATTTACCACAGTAAATTGTATGCAGTTAAACATTCTGTGCATTCTGGTACTGGGTCAGCTCTTCTTAAAATTATTCAGATGTAAGTTTACATGCTGTCATGCTCTGCCTTTCACAATACATATATTAATGTGTCTTATTGCAACAGTACTCAGGTTCAGCTCCAGTTGTGCTATGTAAGCTGTATCGTAGAGTAGGGTAGAGGGTAGATTTGGCCAAGGGTTGTATCATTTGGATTGATTTTTCTCTCGTTAGTTAAGCTACATCTGCAAATCAGGTTGTTTATTAGTTTACTTAAGGAATTATTGTTCTTTTCCAGTCACATTATCAATACTTGTAGCCAGTAGTTTGTAAAGGATTAGGGGAAGACTGTACACACTCACAGAATGACTCTTGATTTATGGTGTTATCACATAATCAGACACAGAGCAAAGCACATTGGATAGGACCAACATTTTTTATAATTTGGATGGAAAAGTCCTACAAAAATATACTTTTTGAATAATCAGAACTACCCATGAACTATGAAAATGATGTTTTGTATGGAACAGCCTTGTCTGCTGATCTGGATCACTGGTCAAAAAAATGCATCTTAATATCAGTACAAATAGAGATATATCATTGTGCATCCCAAACATTTATAATTGTTTGGTTGCTTATTGAGGGACATCTAAAAACTGCTTAACTGTAAAATGGCGTCAGGCCCAATGATAAAAGCCTTTTTAGCCATACAAATCGCTTACTGTTTGTGCAGTAACACAGTGCTTATAGCCCAAGAGACACCCATAACAATTATAAATTGACTGACCTGAAAATGCATTCTTCTGATCCTATTTTCTCTATACATAAATGGTTGGAGTTTTATGCATATGGCTTAAAACATGACATGACTTAATGGACCAAAGACAGAGGAGCCACAGAAACACCATGCACATCTCTGTTGGTTTTATATGGTATAGTTTTATAAGCACTCTTCATTTACAATAGCTGAAAATTGGTTTTGCAGAGGCAAACCAGACCAAGTGATGATCTTATATAATTAAAAACATTTGTGTATGGCATTGAAATTTAAAATCAGTAGTGGAAATAGAATACAGTGCTCCTGACAGGGTTTAGAGAAAGGTCAGGGAAAAGGCCAGTGTAACAGGTGACCCACCATGTACTAGTCATCTTAACTTACAGTGCAGCTGTGCAGGACTTTTCATGTGAACATTTCATCTGTCTGTCTGTCTGTCTGTCTCTCTCTCTCACACACACACACACACACATCATCATCAGTTTAGCTCTTTATGCTCAGTAGTAGTTCTCTGCAGCTTCACAAAGCAGCAGCTAGAGATTCTCAGATGTCCAAAAGTAGATGATTGCCATGGAAACTGGAAACTGCATTAGCTCTTGCTCATCTCTACGCCTGTGCAGTCACATTCAGGGAGACCAGTGTGATTATAACTGTTATGCAACCAAGGATTTATGGCTTGGTGCTATCTGCCTTGCATTAAAATAGTAATTAGCACTGGGCCTCATTTATCAGTTTTTTTAGTAAAGTTGTGTGTAAATGTTTTCATAGGCCAAACAATTAAAAATTTCTGTCAGATTTATAAAAGTGTAGGTAACACTGATTTATATGCATATATTGATGAATGTAATAGGCAGGTTCATGCTACAGCTGATTTCATTTGCAACTCCATTAAAGGCAAAGCTCACAGACTGGGCTTCACAAAATTGTCATTAAATTTGTGTGTGTAAATTGAAATAAATAAGCTATATGAACCTGATAGGGTAATCAGTGTATACATTTGCAGTAACCAATTGTTAACTATGTGATTTGAAGTTGATCAAGCTGATTGAGGTTCACGTTGGTGAGTCTCCTTATATGTAAACTCAGGAACTCTTGTAGGATACGAACGTTTTTCCAAACTAACAGGCTTTTCCTGAACACCAAATTTCTTGTGTAAATGCTACTGCGGACCATTTATGAAATAAATTTGTTCATACCCAGTTTGATTAATATGGCCCATTGTGTATATTAATGGTATAATGGTATATTTGGAACCTTATATGTCTCAGTAAGGACATACTAGTACTACTGTAAAGATCAACACTGTAAAGTTTACTGTAAAGATAAAACAGGTTACTTTTGTAACATCCTCATCCTTTTTTCAAAGTAGATATAAAAATGAATTGTCATTTTAATCTAAATACTGATATTGTCCTTTCAAAGCAGCACTTCGCAGGTTAGAGCAACTGCAGTAAATATCATGAAAAATGTAACAAAGACATGGTCTTAAATTGCATTCTGGTCATTTCTGACTTTTAACAAAAGTAATATCCCATTATTAGGGTATTTTATAAAAAAAAAAAGTTTAAGGGCTCATTATATTTCATCTGAATTTTGAAAAAAACAACAACAAAACAACAACATTATATACTCTTTCAGAACAGTAGGGAGCCCGAACAAGGGGACGTGTAGCAAACAGCAAGGAGTGTTATGTGAAAGTGCACATTTTGTCCATTGTCATTTTTGCTACAGCCTCATTTGAGCAAGATTATCCAGAATCGCAGATGGAGATCATTTATGTTAACTTTTCTTAGCACTCAATTTAAGCAGAAGGTTTGTATGACTGTTTACCAGCTTGTCCCCTATTACAATTTAAACTTGAATGGGTAACCTAATTTTAAAATAATAAAAACAATTTTAAAAAATTATAAAAAGTAGTTAGCTGTTAAGTTACAAGTTAAGTCCTTAAACTCTAAATTGAAAGAGAAAAGTGTCTCCAGCAGGCAAGTTATTAGTCTAAATTATTTTACTGACTGACTATCTGAGATAAACATCATTTAATTTTTTGTATTCATCCATCAGTTCAAAACATGTAGAATATGAAACATGAAACAATCTACTTTGTTTACAAATAGTTTCAATATCTAGAAGCTGTTTGATTTAAAAGTAAGCATATAGATAAATAAAGACCAGCTGTTTCTATCTTCTTGGTTTCATTTGACTGCTGTAGCCATGGTCTACAAAGAGCTTGCAGAGCCTGCACAGGGTCTCACTGTCGAAAGGAATCGATCAGGAGAGGGGTACAAAAAAATTTCCAAAACATTAGATGTACCATGGAACACTGTGAAGGTCATCATCAACAAGTAGAGAAAATGGAGCACCACAGTGACATCACCAAGAACAGGACGTCCCTCCAAAATTTATAAAAGTGAAAAACTTAACAGGGAGGCTGCCAAGAGACCTTTGGCAACATTGAAGGAGCTGCAGGAATACCTGACAAGTACTGATTACTCTCTGCATGTGACAACAATCTCATATTCTTCACATGTCTGGGCTACGGGGTAGGGTGGCTAGAGAGAAGCCCTTTCTCACAAAAAACATCCAAGCTCAACTAAATCAATTAAAACTATGAGGCAAAATGTGTTATGGTCTGATGAAAACAATTCCAACAGTTATAATAATTCCATAATTCCAAAAGATATGTTTGGTGCAAAAAAAAAGCACATCAAAAAAGAACACCATACCCACAGTGAAGCATGGTGGTGGAAGCATCATGAAAAGGAATTTCACCTTTCAGGATGCCAGTGACCCAAAGCGTACATCCAAATCAACAAAGGAATGGCTTAACCTAAAGCAGATCAATGTTTTTGAATGGCCTAGCCAGAGCCCAGCCCTGAATCCAACTAAAAGTCTGTGGGGTGACCTGAAGCGGGCTGTGCACAAGAAATATTTGACAGATGTAGAACGTTTTTGCAAGAAAGAGTGGGAAAATATTGCCAAGTCAAGATGTGCCATGCTCATAGACTCTTATCCAAAAACACTGAGTGCTGTAACAAAATCAAAAGGTGCTTCAAAAAAGTATTATAGGATGTCCCAAAAGTCTCCATACTTAGGGAAAATTAACACTTTTTAGCAAAATGTAACTTCATTTACAAAACATCCTCTACACGATTGACATTTCTTTGTAAACACACAGAGTCATCTCTCCCAACTTTGGCTCCAGGTTTGGCAACAGTGTTGTGTTGAACAGTGTACTTTCCGTCAGCTTCTTAATCCAGCCGTGAGATTTCAGTACGTTCTTAAAAGCAATCTTTATGAAAAAAAAAAGAAAACTAATTATGAAAAATTTTGGAAGACATTTTGCTAAAAAGTGTTAATTTCCCATGTGAATGGAGATTTTTGGGGCATGCTATAGTTTAGGGGTATGCAACTAGGTTATTGTAAGTTTTTTATTTTTCTTTTTTCCCTATAAAAGTTTCTGTTTTTCGATTTACTTGTATACTTTACAGTTTCACATTAAAGGTGAGAAAAGATCTGACATGATTTACCATGTCAGGATGTGTAACATTTTTATATCCATTGTACCATTCAGGCTATATTCTGCCTCACACACACAGTGTGGTCCTGGGACAGGCTCCAGATTCACTGCAACCCTGACCAGGATAAAGTGGTTACTGAACATGAATAAACAACCACAAAAGGTTTTTTGCTCAGTGAAATAAGTTACTGTTTGCAAAGCTGCTTTCCTTACACTGACTGGAGCATTTATTAAAGTGGCGCTGATTACTTCAATGAGCTTTTAATTTCACTAAAGCGACATGGAATTAAACACATGCAGAGTGAAAATGAAGACGTGAAAAACAATACAGGCTGTGCCATGTATGCTGTAGCAGGGACTGTACAAGAAGAATTGACACTGGTAGAATTTGCATTTCCCTAATTATTTTATTCACCTGGCATTATTTTGTTTGTGTTGTAGGTAACAGAGCTGAACGAAGCTTTGTCTAATGAGGAGAGAAACCTCCTTTCTGTGGCGTACAAGAATGTGGTAGGTGCGCGTCGCTCCTCCTGGAGGGTGATCTCTAGCATTGAGCAGAAGACCTCAGCTGACGGCAATGAAAAGAAGATTGAGATGGTGCGAGCCTACCGTGAGAAGATTGAGAAGGAGCTGGAGGCTGTGTGCCAAGATGTGCTCAGCCTGCTCGACAACTATCTGATCAAGAACTGCAGCGATGCACAGCATGAAAGCAAGGTGTTCTACCTGAAGATGAAGGGTGACTACTACCGCTACCTGGCAGAGGTGGCTACAGGCGAGAAGCGATCCACAGTGGTGGAGTCTTCCGAAAAGGCATACAATGAGGCGCATGAGATCAGCAAAGAACACATGCAGCCCACACACCCCATCCGCCTGGGCCTGGCACTCAACTACTCGGTTTTCTACTATGAGATCCAGAATGCACCAGAGCAGGCATGTCACCTGGCCAAGACAGCATTTGATGATGCCATCGCCGAGCTCGACACCCTCAACGAGGACTCCTACAAAGACTCCACGCTCATCATGCAGCTGCTCCGAGACAACTTGACACTGTGGACGAGCGATCAGCAGGATGACGAGGGCGGCGAGGGCAACAACTAAGTGGTAGCTCTTTCTCTGTGCAGAAAAATGATTTAAGAAATATGGCTGGTGGACTTTGGCAAGCAGCTTTCGCCATGGTTTCCTCTGCAGCGGCAGTTCTTTATTTTTCCATGAATTCAAAAAGAAAAAAAATATTGAGGGCAGTTAAAAAGGGGTGGGGGCTGAAGTCTTAGTTTGAGGATAAACAGAAATATATAATAGCTGAAAGCGCCTCCTTTGTCTCGGTTCTCTATGACGTTTGCCAAACCACTGAAAATGTCAGTCAATCAGCCAGGAAGGGGTCGTCGTTGGTTTGGAATTGCAGCCACGCACTGGCATATGGACTGATGTAGTTCAAAGAGATAAAGAGATGTTGCTCATTTATGTTTCTGGGTAGTAGAAAAGCATTTGAAAAAGAGGGCGAGCTAAAAAACAAACAAACAAACAAAAACCACTTGAATTTATTGTCTGAAAAATAGCCGTAAATGGTTCCAGTTTTAGTCACAAAAAAGATTAACATATATAAGGCAAATTTGTGAGTTTAGCAGCTGCAGTAAAATAAACAATCTCATTTAATCAGATCTCTAATCTAACATCTCTAATGTTTTGACTTCCAGAATAATCAAATATACAGTAACAAAACAAAATATTATGGCCATCATATTCCAACGTTACTGGAACCATAGGTTATTTTGAAAGGTCACACGTGATGAGAGGCAGAGACTTAAAAAAATAGAAAATAAGAAAAATATTGCAGCTTCAAAGTTTGTGGTTTACTTCTGTGTTTAATTTATTTTTGCACTTGCCAACTATACTGTTTTGTCAGTGTAAGATAATGATACTATCAACGATTCAATATTGTGCATGCTGGTGATGTATTTATACAATAGCTTGACTTTATTAACTTATACCTTGGATGTTATGTATTCCTATGATTGAGAAGTAAAACATGCTTCATATTGATTACTTCTTATTTATCTTTTTTGATTTGCTAATTTAAAAATTGTGATTGTTATGAATAAATTGATCTGTTATGGGCGTTGCTGTTGTGACATGAAATATGTTTTATTTCTTTAGCTAGACTGAAATTTGAAAAACACTATTGATCACTTAACTGTGCACGTGTTTTTCCTCACTAAACTATATCATGACATTGTTTAACAATGTTTCTTCTCTCTCAGCGATTTATGAGTGCTTTTTTTTGTCATGTTATGCACAATGCAACATGTATGGTTTGAGCTACAGTGGAGTATCAGAATCAGTGTTTCTGTGACACAATCAGAACATGGACCATAAATTGTATTTGGCAGTATTAATTTTTTCATTCATATATTTATTTTTGTTTCCTTTTTTAACTTTTAGCTGTCTGGGTAACACTTATCTTGAATGTGAATAATTATGTAGCAGTTGCACAAGAGCCAAAATAATGAGACATGAAAAAAAGTAAATAAATAAAGAAAAAAGTGGTCATAGACGTATTGCCTCTATGTTGGTCATGTGTAGTGAGGGACATTGCTCTGAAGCAAGTTAAAAAAAAAAATCATATTATGTATTATGCAACTATTTAGATGATCTAAATAGTTGCATAATACAAACACAATCCAGTCAAATCCAATCAGAAATATCTTCTGCAGGTTAAGTTTCTTACACTTGTGTGTACTGTACACTAAAGCAGAACTTTATCATTTTAAGTCAGGTCAAGTCAAGTGGATTGTCATGTTATTGTCAAGTTTATTGTCATTTCAGCCATATACAAATACATAGTGAAACGAAACAACGTTTCTCCAGGACCAAGGTGCTACATAAGACAACACAGAACAACACAGAACTACAG
>CM075016.1:5385401-5404423 GCA_037576675.1 Pangasius sanitwongsei | reverse complement strand
TGCAATTCCCAAACCAGGCAGTGATGCAGCTGCACAGGATGCTCTCGATAGTCCCTCTGTAGAACATGGTGAGGATGTGGGTGGGAAATGTGCTTTCCTCAGCCTTCGCAGAAAGCTTCGCCTACACCACAAAACTGATATAGGGTGCATCATATTCCTTTCCATATGCTCGTGGTTGGATATACCAAAACACCAAAGGCAGCTTTCTGCTGTCTTTCACTAGTTCATTTTTTGTTGAAAAAGCATGCTAGAGACCTGTACTTGAGGGAAATGGATCATTCTTGGAAAAACTAAACCTGAATGCCAAACCTGTATATAAATAATCACAATTAACATTTAGAGTTTATTTGTCTCATTCTCATTTTGGTTCTGAACAAAATTTAAAACTGTAAAAAAAATTTTAACCAGAAATCAATAATTAAAAAAAAGAGAGAGTGCTCCTCTAGCTCTACCTATAACAATGTCAGTGTCTTTGTCTCTCAATATCAATCCGAATTGATCTATAACTGATCATTTACCTGACTCTGACTGTGCTGCAGAGTATACAGTCAGACAATATGGGACTGTCATCTCATATCTAAGACTCAACAGATGCAATCAACTAGTTAGCATTAAACATTGGTGATACACATTTGCATATGGAATGCAAAAGTTTATTTGAATGTATTATTGAGTGCTGATTACTGCTTCCATTTGCACTATCAGTGTGCTTGTCATTAATATAACAATCCACAATACAACACTGTTCACTGTAGCCTAAAATGAAATTCTGTAGCATATTTCCACACAATTTAGTCATTATCCCAAATCAAAGTAAGAATAATTTGCCAAGGGTGGAGCACTGAGCTGCAGCCTCATGCACTAACACACCCAGCTGTGCAGGGATGAATCTCTCTCTTTAAATTAGCCTGTACTGCCAGCCAATAGTAGACCATCTGAGCTTCCAGGTCAGCCAATGGATAGCCTGTTGCCAGGGCTGGAGAAGCATTTCCCATTGACACTGTGTAGAAACACAGAACAACCTGCTGGCTAATAAAAGGAGACAGAGAGAACATTAAAATCAATATCAATATCAAGGATCGATATGTGGGTTCCAGAGTATGTATGTAAAATCGAGAAATAGAAGGCTCTTGATTCAATATGTCACTTACTGCATTCAAATGGCTGCATAATAGACTATTCATCATTAAAATACCATATACTTTGTGAGGTGTAATCCATCCATCCATTTTCCATACTTCTTACCCTACACAGGGACACAGGGGAGCCTAGAGCCTATCCCAGGGAACAAGGCGGAGTGCACACACTATGGACAACTTGGAAAAGCCTACAATGCATGACTTTTGACTGGGGGAGGAAACCAGAGTACACCCCCACAGCAGAGGGAGAACATGCAAACTCTGCACACAGAGGCAGGATTTGAACCCCCAACCTTTGGAGGTACGAGGCAAATATGCTAACCATAAGCCACCATGCCCCCTGTGAGGTGTGATAAATTTTAAATTTAATCAAGCCCACACTCCTGCCTCTGAAAAAGTAGCTTCTTCTTTATCTTGAATCAGGAGTTTACAGGAGCCTAAAGCACACTTATCCTTAGCACTTTTTCACAAGCCAAGTTGCTGGGGTGAAACTTTCCAGGAATCTGAGGCTCCAGTAAGCACAGGCTCACTGAAACTAGACAGTTGAAAATTGGAAACCAGATGACATTTTTCCAATTTTCAACTGTCCAGTTTTGGTGATTCTGTACCCATTATAATCTCAGATTCCTGTTCTTAGCTGACAGGAGTGACACCCAATGTGATCTTTTGCTATTGTGGCCCATCCGCTTCAAGTTTCAAAATGTGTGTTCTGAGATGCTTTTCCACTCACCACTTGCTTTGATTATCTTGAGATGTCTCTAGAACGTCACTGGAGTCTAGTGGAAACTCAATCAAATTGTGTAGATCTAGGTAAGGGTATAAAAATTTCTAAAGCTTTGAATGTTCCCAGGAGCATATTGAAAACCGGATGCAGCTCATCACTGTCATCACTACAGTGAAGCATGGTGGTGGCAGCATCATGTTATGGGGGTGCTAATCAGCAACAGAGATGGTCAGAGACTGGTCAGAATAGAGGGAAGGGTGAATGCAGTCATATACAGAGAAGTCCTTGAAGAAAACCTGCTCCAGATTGCACACAACCACAGACTAGGGCAAAAATTCACCTTTCAGCACAACAATGACTCATACAGCCAACAGGAAGCATACAGCCAAGACAATGCTGGAGTGGCTTCACAACAAGTCTCCGAATGTCCTTGAGTGGCCCAGCCCAAGTCCAGGCTTGAACCACACTGAATATCTGGGGAAAGACCTGAAGATAGCAGTTAACAGAAGATTACCATCCAATCTGATCAAAGATCTGCCAAGACGAATGGGAGAAACTGCCCAAATCCAGGTGTGCACAACTTGTAGAGACTAATGCCGAGTTCACACTGCCTGCCGACAGGTTTTGCGAAATCGCCGACAAATGCCTGAAATCGGAGGCAAATCGGTGCTCGTTCACGCGAGTGACAGTCACGCAGTGTGAATCATCAAAGACGAGATCTGAGAGAATCACCGATGCGTTGCCAACGCTCGCGAAATATATGGCATGCTAAATATCTGGACCTGTCGGCGATTCAAAATCATGCTGTGAAATGAGTTCTGACTGAAACAAACATCGGCGATGACCTCCAGCCAATGAGACAGCAAGATACAGGGCAGCGGGAAGCTCGGGTAGGAGTTACAGAATATCAGAAAACATGGCTTCGGAGCCGAAAAAGGCTCCTTCTCGGTCTATTTGGACCCAAGAAATGGAGGAAAGCTCCCCGCGTCTCCCCAACCATTTCCTCCTCCATAATCTTTTTTTCTTTTTTGCCCATTCGCTGCAAATCAGCACACAGACCATTTGGATCACGAACTTCTTGCGGGGTACCATTTCCATCTCGCGCGAGAACTCTGATCTCACGTGTGATCTTGCGTTATTTCCTTATCACTTCTCGCGTGCGTTTGGTTGTGAAACGTAGTTTGCGAGCCAGACAGAGCTGTCGGCGATTCTTTCTATTGTGAAGTCATGCAGTGTGTAACCTCCTGTCGCCGATCCATAGTACAATGTGAACATAGCAGCGACTGAATGCTACCCCAGATAGTCGTGCAGTGTGAAAACCACGACTTTGAAAATCGTGCAGTGTGAACTCGGCATAACCCAAAAAATTCGATGACAATAATTGCTGGCAAAGGTACTTCTACAAAGTACCAAATAAAGGGTCTGAATACTTATATCAATATTTCAGTTTTTAATTTTTAATACATTTGCATATTAAAAACTTTGTCATTATGGATTACTGTATGTAGATTAATGGCAAAATGTATATTTAATCCATTTTAAATGACATCTATAACAATAAAATGTTCAAAAACTGATGGGCTCTGAATACTTTCCAATCTCACTGCATAATGGACATAATACTTTATATATATACATAGAGATATATTTCAGCGATTAAGGCAACCTGGGCCTCACACACCACTCAGTGGCTTTGGGTTGCTGATCAGAACGATGTGGGTTCAAGCCAAGCTGCCACTTGAGCAAGGCTCTTATCCCTCTCTGCTCCTGGGGTGCTGCAGCATGGCTCTGTAACCCCGCTCTGTAACCCCAGACTCCTACTAACAAGCCGGGATATGTGAAGAAAAAATAAATTCACTGTCCTGTAATGTATGCGACAAATAAAGGCTTTCTTTTTCTTGTGTGTGTTTGTTGGGTGCGCTTATAACTACGCCTGGCTTTTCACTCATTCAGTCAGTCAGCAGGCTGCACATTCTCCACAATAAGGAGACTTTCTAACAGGGAGGAAACTATAGATATGTAAGAGAGACTTAAAATGTGTCTCAAATGATGTACTATGCACATTAGGACATACTATAAACTAGGCAATTCAGTATGTAGTAGATCATTTTTGCTTGTGCCATCTGAAATCGGACAAATACGTTTTGGACTAAATGAAAATGAAAAGTTCCCGCATGCTGCCTCATATAACTGAACCGTGTTAAACAGCCTCCACAGGAACAACAAAAGCACTATTAAAATGCGAAATGTTTGGATTAAATTTTTAACTCCTCATTTGCTTGCACGCCATAACAGAGTCCTCACGCTATGTATGGACTGTCACAAAATATAAACTGCAGCCCCCTCTGGTAGCTCTGCCCCTGTCCTGTGTAGAGTAGGCCGAGAACACTTGTGCGAGGTGTCTAACTGTCCACACTTCATTTTTCTGTTAGCAGAACACAGTCCCGGAGAATTCCCGGTGTCCTGACAGCTGATCTGGCCCGCTGCCCTGCTGTTGTTGTTTTTTAAAAAATGTATTTATTTAATCATTATCATTTTATATTATTGCATGTCAGATGTACTCAAGTGATCATTTCCTAATTCGATAATAAATCGATAATCAATCTGTTAGTCTTGACTTAACGCTAGCATCAGCCTCACCTCCGGGGAACGGTTTCGAAGAGAGCGGGGAAGGAGAGGAAGCGGCCCGGTGGAGCGGAGAGGGAAAGTCCTCCATGAAGAAGCAGCGAAATGTAGCAAAATAACTGACCTGTTCAGGGCTTCAAGTGCAGCTCAGTCTCATGTGTAAATACTGTTGCTTTGTGTTCGCTAACTTAGCTAATCAACTATTAACTACAATTTGCAAACGTTAGCACTATTACTATCGTCACTCAAAATATGCTAAAGGACAGCATTATCAATTGTATAGTCATAATACGAAGTAATTTAGCAGACAAATATCCAAATTGACGTACAGTACATTTAGGGAGCCCTCCATGTTGTTATTTTAAGTGTTGAAATTACAAATACAGCTCGGGCAAAAAACAACAAACACTTTTCCAAGCTGAGGCAATATCATGTTCAATAGTAGGATTTTTCTAAAAAGATATTGTCATGATGTAGTTTATATATTATACAGATATTTAGGCAATTTAGAAAATTATGTCTGCCCATATTTGAGGTTGGAAAAAAAAAAAAACCTTTTTCTCCTATTTTTCACAGTAAGGTGGAGAGAGTGAACCTGGCACTGGAGTAGATGCCAACCCTCCAGCTGCTGATGAGGGCTTGGAGTTGGTGAGCAGTGTTTGCTCAGCTCGCAAAAACTGGGCTGCCATGTCCTTCTGTCTAAACACGACCTGTTCACTGATGCCTACCATATCACTGGGACAAGTTTTTGTTGACATTGTATATGACACAAGTAGCCTGTGAGAGAAGCTTCTCCACATTGAAGCTTGTGAAGAACAGACTTAGGACCTCTATTAATCAGGAACACCTTGAGGCTTTCATGTTAATGCCAACAGAGAGGGAGACACTTGTTGGAACTGACATTGACAACTTTATTGATAAAGTTGTTGAGAGCAGTGATGTCTTGCGCCACCTGCTGACTTTCAAAGATAAGTCCTTGGTTTACCTCTCTTCTGCATTTGATGTACTTTTGTGAGTGAGAAGTAGAGAGTTACTGGCAGCTTTGCACTTCTGGTGTTTGTTAAATGCTTGGTATAATGTTCTGTGCAGACCCGTGTAAGCTGATATAAATTAGGACTGCTTCACTACCTCTAGGCTGCTTGTTTATGTTTTTATGGGATGGCCATACTGTGTGTAATAAATTGAATTTAGGACAGCAAAAATAGGGTTGTCAGTGGTTTCAAAATTTGTTGTGGGTGTATAGGGTGGCCTGGATAAATATGAGACTCTCTGAAATTATTTCCCAGTCCAGCCTTGGTACAACATTTAGTATATCACTAATAGTGCACTACATCTTCGTGAGTTTCCCTGTGTGAACACACATGCATTGATTTTTGCAGATTTTATTAATCTTTTTCTTTAAGATACTTCACAGAATTTAAGGTGGGTTATGTTTGTTTCCTGCAGATAGCTTTAATTTGTCCGAGAGATGGTGACCCGAATTTGTGACTCACATGAGGTGCACATTGTCTGACTTGCATCTTGACTCGGACTTGAACTTGATTTTCTCACGACTTATGAGAGGCCTCATAAAATTTCAGCCTGGATAAAAGCATGAAAATACAAATCAATTCGGAGAGCAAAAATAATGCCGTAATTGAATAAAATGGTTTGCTCCCAATTTTGCTTTTGCAGCTTTGTCTGTGAGCTCATGCTGTTTGGTTTTGCCTACAGAAAATCTGTGGCAGATTCTCTGATGCTCAGGAAACCTTCCCAGGTAATTTCCTTATAAAACTGCACAAATTCTACCTGAGACTTCTGATGCATTTTCAAAAAGCAAAGGCTTGTTACACCAAATATTGACTTTAAATTTATTAGTCTGTTTATTGCTCTTTATAATTTTTTTTCCATGTAGAAATGTTTAATTTCAGTATTTTTTCTTTGCACAGTTTTGTATATCTCAAATGCACTACACACTAAGGTGGTCTTGTTTATCCTCATGAGACAGTGTGAGTGCCTTATTAGGAAGCTAACTTTAATACAGCTACAACGTACTGCGTTTTATTTCACACCTCCCAAATGACAGGTGCCTTTGAGAATTACCTGGATCCCTTCTTCTGCATGTTCACACACATACTGAGACCTAACAAAAAGGTCACAAAGTGACATCTGATACAGTATTTGCAATACTGCTGTCCAGTGTTGGAGAACCTTTGTCACAATTCTAACTTTCAAGCTACAGGCTACTCAGGATTTAAAGTAGCTAATCTACAGCCAAACTACGTTTTTGATAAACTAGATAGCTACACTAGCTACTTTATGTAAATAAATGTAGTTAACTACACTGAAGTTACTTTTTTTCACTGAAGTTACTTTGTCAAACTGAGGAACACTTATTATTATTATTATTATTATTATTATTATTATTATTATTATTATTATTATGCTTTTCTATTTGTAAAGCACTCTTAGTAAGAGCCAGTTAACCTAACTGTTAAAAAAAAAGAAAAAAGCAGCAGTTAGAGAGCTCATTCAACTACTCTTGGTTCAGTTTTCTGGAAGTTTGTGGAAATATCTAGCTAGAGCTGGAGTCAAGTTTCCCTCTCTTAACCCATCATTCTGGCCAGTGGTTATTGTTTTGTTCAGTCATTTTTATAAAATACTTCTCAGTGCAGTCTTAGAATATCTTTATTTTTCTGTGTTGCTTCTGCCTCGTCTCCAACACATAACATTTAACACAGTGCCATCTAGTGGCTTCCTAGAGTAACAGGCATAATCAATTGATATCATCACATCCCCCTTTCTTCAAAGAAACATAAACAAGTAAACTTAGTATTATTTATAACACATCTTAACTTGCACTCAGTATAACATTGTAACTCAGTGTTTATTTTTGCACTTTTATACAGTTAATACAAATGAACTACAAACATTAACATTTTCTCATTGCTACATCTTCAGCAGTTTGTTACAGATTTAATCTCTCTGGTTTCTTAATGTGTCTTGTAGATCTTCTAAGTGTGAATGTATGGCTGTTTGGTGTTTGTGTTTCGATGTTCGAATCAGTGTTGCAGTCATTTGTTGTGGGCAATGCAGTTGACTCAGACTTCGCATTGCATTGATTCAGGTCTTTTACTACTTTTTCAGTCTTTAACAGATCACGTCTGTTCGGTCTGAAGATTTGTCCATCATTTGTTTTCACAGTATAAGATCTTGGAGCTACTTCTTGCATAACTGTGGCCTTCTTGCTCCAGTTCTTATCACTTTTGATTTTCATCCCTCACCAATGGCTGTAGATGCTTTGCAGCCCTGTCATAGTAGGACTTCTGTCTATCTTTCAATTGCTTGAGTTTCTGCTTCATTTTCACATTTGCTTTTTGTTTGGAACAAAACGGCAATATAGTGCGAAGCTTCCGATTCATCAGCATCTCAGCTGGGGCCATGCCACACTCTAACGGAGAGGTTCTGTAATTGAGCAGAGCAAGGTACGGATCAGACTTACTGTCAGCAGCCTTTTTTAGAAGTTGCTTGAGAATGTCAACTCCTTTCTCAGCTTTGCCATTTGACTGAGCATATTCTGGACTTGAAGTGACATGCTTGAAGTCATATTGCACTGAAAAGTCTTGCCACTCTTTGCTACTGAAACATGGGCCATTGTCACTGATGACAGTCTGTGGTATGCCATGTCTTTCAAAAATTGATTTTGCATGTGTTATTACACACTTTGTTGACATATTCGAGAGTAAGGCCAATTCTGGGTAGTTTGAGTAGTAATCAATCACCACTAGATAGTCATTGCCTTTCAGATGGATGAGATCCATTCCAACCTTCTCCCAGGGTCATGTTGGTAAGTCCGGTATTATCATTGGCTCCTTAGTTTGCTTATTTCTGAATTTTTGACATGTATCACACTGTCTCACCATCTTTTCAATGTCTTTGTTGATTCCATGCCAAAAGACCGTCTCTCTCGCTCTCCTCTTACATTTTTTGATGCCGAGATGGCCTTCATGAATTCTGTGTAGTATGTCTTGTCTCAAGCTTTGAAGAATGACGATTCTGTTTTGTTTCAGAAGAATTCCATCCACGACACATAGATCACCTCTGATGTCATGGAATTTTGGAGATGCACTCGTCAGCCATCCATTATACATGTTGTCAATGACAGCTTGCAACTCAGCGTCTTTTTTGGTTTCTTCAACTATTTGTTTTGACTTTGCATCTGACACTGGAAACGCAGTGTGCACCATATTCACATGAATCTCAACATCTCCTTCTGTTGTATTCTCACTATTTCTTTTGGGTGCTTGTGAGAGGGTATCTGCCAGCACTAAGTATTTGCCAGGCGTATACACCAAATTAAAATCGTACCTGTGCAATTTTATCATCAGTCTTTGAATCCTTGGTGTCATTTCATTCAGATTCCTTTTTATTATTGGAATTAATGGACGATGATCAGTTTCTGCAGTAAAGGTGGGAAGGCTATATACGTAGTTATGAAATTTCTCCAGGCCAAAGACTAATCCCAAGCACTCTTTCTCAATTTGTGCATATCAACACTCAGAATCAGTCATGGATCTGCTTGCATACGCTACTGGCTTCCAGATCTCATCATAAGCTTGCAATAAAACTGCACCAAGACCGTTCTTGGACTCATCTGTGGACACTTTGGTTTTCTTAGTTGGATCAAAGAATTGCAATACGGGTGCAGAGGTCAATGCTATTTTCAACTGTTGCCATTCACTCTCATGTTTGTCTGTCCATACAAAGTCTGTTGTCTTTTGCAGGAGTTCTCGTAGACATGACGTTTTTGCAGAAAGATTCGGAATGAACTTTCCTATATAATTCACCATGATGCGCTGTACTCATTTCCTCTCTGTTGGACATTTCATTTTCAGAATGGCATTTATCATCTCACTGTCTGGCTGTATCCCTTGACTTGACAGTTTGTCCCCAAGAAATACAATTCTTGCACACCAAACTGACATTTGTCTTTGTTTAGTATCAGTCCACTCAATCTGATCTTCTGCAGCACTTTGGTCAGTCTACTGTTGTGCTCTTGAAGTGAAGATCCCCAAATGATGATGTCATCATTGTATGCTCTGACTCCTTTAAGTCCTTCAATAATGTTCTCCATCGCTCTGTGGAAGATTTCTGATGCAGAAATAATTCCAAATGGCAGTCTAAGGAAAGGATATCTACCAAATGGAGTGTTGAAGGTACATTACTTTGTGCTGTCCTCATCCAGGCGTATCTGCCAAAATCCATGCGAGGCATCAAGCTTTGTGAAATATTTGGCACCTGACATTTCATTCATTATTTCTTCACGTTTTGGTATTTGATAGTGTTCACGCTTTATGTTGTCATTCAGATCTTTTGGATCCATGCACACTCTTAAGTCTCCGTTCTTTTTCTTGACACACACCATAGAGTTCACCCAGTCAGTTGGTTCTTCTATTCTTTTGATAACTCCTAATGTGGTCATCCTGTCTAATTCTTTCTTTAGACGATCTTTGAGTGGAGCTGGAACTCGGCGTGCAGGATGCACTACAGGCTGTGCATTTTCCTTCAGCTGAATCTTGTAAACATAAGGTAAAACACCAAAGCCTTTAAAAACATCTGCAAAGCTCTGCAATATGTCATCCACAGAGTTACTTGTAGTCACAGCTGAATTTTTGTGGTTGATTTTGCCCAGATTCAAGCTCTCACAGGCCTTGTCACCTAGCAGGGACTCCAGTTCCTCAGCAACAACAGAGAACAGTAGGTGATGCACTTTGTCTTTTACTGTTACTTTTAGCTTGCATATGCCGAAAGAGTCATTGCTTTTTCCATTGTAGTCCTTGAGAAGTATTGGCTTCTTCTTGATTTTTGGCTTTTCTGTCATATTTTTGATGTCTGACATGCTTATTAAGTTTGCTTTAGCACCAGTATCCAGCTCGAGAGTGACCAACACTCCATTGATCTGTAGTGGTGCCACCCATTTGTCATTTTTGACAGCATCCTCTTGACTCTGTGCATTAACTGATAACTGTCCACTTAGAGTGTTCTCAGACTCCAGCATGTTTTCACAGGTTACCATGCCGACAAAGAATGTATCATTCAGGTCAGTTTCCTCTATCATCTTGACAGATCGCCCTTTTTGTTTAATTTTTCCTTTAGAAAAACACTGTTTTGTGAAATGATTTTTACCATTACACTTCGCACATTGTTTCCCAAAAGCTGGACATTGCTTAGGCTGATGATCAGTACCACATCGTTTGCAACTGTAAACGCCATCCTTCTGTTTTGCAGCTCTGGACGTGCGTCGCTTCTCTTTGAAGGATACGGCACCAATTGCGGCATCTGCACTTGAAGACATGCTTTTTGGCATCATTTCACCAAACGTTTTCACATGAAGTTGAGCAAGTTCACTAGCTTGACAAATTTTAATTGCCTCTTGCAAAGTGAGCTCTGTTCCTCTCAGTAAACGTTGTCTGAGTTTTGCATCATAGATGCCAAAAACAATCTGATCTCTTATCATTGAATCATTTACTGTAGCTTGTCAAAATGTCCTACCCTTTAGTCTCAGGTCAGTCAGGAAGTTATCAAATGTTTCTTGCGGCTGCTGCACACGTGAACGAAACACGTATCTTTCATAAGTTTCATTCTTTTTGGGCGAGCAATGAGCAGTGAATTTGGCCAGCACATCATCAAGCTTGTTTCTATCTTCATTCTCATTAAAGACGAAAGTATTATATGCTTCAATAGCCTGTGGACCAGCAATCATCAGTAGTAAAGCAACCTTACGTGCTTCTGGCTTTGTGTCCATCCCGATAGCGGCCATGTACAGCTCAAATTGCTGCTTGAAACTGCGCCAGTTGCTGTCAACATTTCCTGTGAGCTTCAAGTTCTCCGGTGGTTTTAGAGTATCCATTATGTCGCTTTCACAACAGGTTGTTCTTAGTCTGATTTCACTCCTGGTACCACGTTTTGTTCAGTCATTTTTATACTTCTCAGTGCAGTCTTAGGATGTCTTTATTTTTCTCTGTGTTGCTTCTGCCTCGTCTCCAACACATAACATTTAACACAATGCCATCTAGTGGCTTTCTAGAGTAACATGGAACAATCAATTGACATCATCACAGTTATGGTATGTAGGATAGCACAGGAAGTTTGAGCTTGCTTTAATGGACGCCTTTAGGGTCAGCCAAAAGGGGGAACTGTGGGATTAGTTTTCTATTTTTCTATTTTTTTTATGTGATGAAATATACATGATTTAATCAATTAAGATAAATGTGTACACATCTGTTTTTTTTTTTTTGGGTCACAATGTTTTTTTCCATGATTATGTTTTTCTTTTAGGATTTTCTCTTACATTTTCCTCTTATTAACTTGGGTATTATCTATATGGTCTTGAGGGTGTCCTTTGCATGTACCCATTAGCATAAAAGTCGATAGTGTCCAACTTACGTTTAGACTATAGAGCACCCAGGCTGTCTTTACACATGCATGCAATAAACCATCTCTTTTGTTACACTCTGGCTCTTGGTCTCCTGATTCTTTAGTCATGTTACTTCTGGTGAAACTGATCCAGAAAGATTTACAACAATTTTGGCAACCACGAAGGGACAATGATGTTTTCCATTCGTGTGCTGTGATGAACCAGATGACGGACATCATCATCCCCTGTCTGGTCTGATCTGGTGATCCTGTTCCTGTGGTCCTGTGACAAACATATGTCAGCACGGGTGAGTGAGTTATCCTGTCAAAGAACTTGCTTGATGACAAAATCAGTTTGATGCTAGCTAAGATAAGAGTTCGATTGATAGGAGTTCAGTCGCAGTTTCAGTACTGAATGCGTTGTGATTTTCATACAAGTATGGTGTTCACCCCCATCACCAAGTTTATAACCCATGGCTTATAAACAGTTAATACTTCACATATATGGTACACTTTAGACCCCATCACAGGCTCTGGAGAGCACATCTGCCACCACATTCTCTGAGCCTTTCTTGTGTTGAATGTCCAAGTTGTATTTTTGCAGATACAGTGACCAACGCATCAAACGCTGGTTCCAGTTGCACATGCGAGACAGGAAGACAAGAGGGTTATGATCAGTGTAAACAACAAGAGGGGTACAGCTACCCCCAACATAGACTTCAAAATGCCTGAGTGCCATCACTAATGCCAGAGCTTCCTTCTCGATGGTACTATAGTTCTGTTGAGACTTTGAAAACTTCTTGGAAAAATAGCAGACAGGATGCTCAATTCCTGCCCTGTCTTCTTGCAGTAAAACTGCACCAGCCCCCACAACACTTGCATCAACTTGTAGCTTGAAAGGCAAAGAAAAATTAGGACCTGATAAAACAGGACTATAACAGAGAAGGTCTTTGGCAAATAAGATAAACAAGAGGTAAATAAGATAAACAAGAGTCTAAACTACTCAGTATAGCTGAATTAATCAAACGAACACCAGGTGAATAAGGTTCAACTAATAATTCCTCAACATCCTGACCACAAACGAGTGCTACTGTAACACCGGCTACAGCTACCCCCAACATAGACTTCAAAATGCCTGAGTGCCATCACTAATGCCAGAGCTTCCTTCTTGATGGTACTATAGTTCTGTTGAGACTTCGGAAACTTCTTGGAAAAATAACAGACAGGATGCTCTATTCCTGCCCTTTTTTGCATAAGACGTTGAAACGTGGCAGGTGCGTTTCGCATTCCAAAAGCCATACAGTCATACTGTAGGAAATCATCAGGTGTTACAAATGCAGAAATCTCACACGCACATGCAGTTAATGGAACCTGCCAATAACCTTTTAACAGGTCCAGCTTGGAAACAAACTTCAATGCACCAACTCTGTCCACGCAGTCTTCCATCCGTGGTAAGGGAAAGGAGTCAGGCTTTGTCACGCTGTTTAGCTTTCTATAATCCGTACAGAAGCGGAAAGTGTTGTCAGACTTTGGGACCAGTAAACATGGAGAACTCCAGGGACTTTGGCTAGGTGCAGCCAGTCCATTTGTAAGCAGATAATATACCTCTGATTTCATAATCGCTCGCTTTGCAGGATTCACTCTGTATGGATGTTGCTTGATTGGAATAGAATTCCCTACATCTATGTCATGAAACAACATATTGGTTCTACCAGGCACATCAGCAAACAGGGTAGGATGTTTCCGCAACAACATTTCAACATCCTTACGCTGGTCTTCAGGTAAATAAGATAAACAAGAGTCTAAACTACTCAGTATAGCTGAATTAATCAAATGAACACCAGGTGAATGAGGTTCAACTAATAATTCCTCAACATCCTGACCACAAACGAGTGCTACTGTAACACCGGGTTACAGTGTTGGTGAGGGAAGAGAGGACTCAGCAGAATTACGTGCAACATAACGCTTTAACAAGTTAACGTGACACACTCTCTTCTTACGACGACGATCAGGAGTATTTACAACATAGTCTGTGTCACTTAGTTTTTGCTCAATAACATATGGACCAGAAAACCTGGCATCAAAAATTGAGCCAGGAACAGGAAGCAACACCAGAACAAAACTACGTTGTACTGTTTTCTTGTCAAAAAGACTTTTCATTTTAGACTGCACTGTGGCTAGATGGACTTTGGCTACTTTGCAAGCCTTTTGTAAGCGTTCGCGAAAAGAAGTGACATAGTCTAAAATTGGGACAGCAAGGTTACTCTTACTAGTTAACTGTTCTTTTAACAATTTCAAAGGCCCGCGAACAGTATGAGCAAACACAAGCTCATAAGGACTGAATCCTAAGGACTCCTGAACAGACTCCCTCACAGCAAACATGAGTAGTGGCAAGCCATCCACCAAGTCTTTTCCGGTGTCGACACAGTAAGTGCGGATCATGGACTTCAAGGTTTGACGAAAACGCTCTATCGCCCCCTGTGACTCAGGGTGATAGGCGCTAGACAGTTGGTGCGCTATACCCAACTCTTTCAACATCCGCCCGAAAACTTTTGAGGTGAAATTTGTCCCTTGATCAGTTTGGATTACTCTGGGCAAACCAAATGTTGTACAGAATTTTACAATCTCCTTCAACACTACCTGTGCCTTTAATGTACGTAATGGTACAGCCTCGGGGTAACGAGTAGCAGTACACATCATTGTTAAAATGTACTGATGCCCATGCTTTGACTTCGGAAGAGGCCCTACACAATCAATCAACAACTTTTCAAACGGCTCACCAATGACAAGAATTGGATTAACATTACCACCCACAAGATCATTTCCCAGGATAAGGCTGACATCTCAACTGTGCTTCCTTGGTGACTTTTATAGCTGGTTTCCTCTCTGGAGGAGCCAATGAATGAGGAGTTAGTTAGTCATCAGCAAACTAGTAACAGGTGTATACAAGAATAATAACAGAATACAAAAACTCTTAACTGACCCCAGAACAGTACCAATTACGTCACACTGTTATGCTCAGGTGTTTATGCTGTATGGAGGATACAATATGAGTTCTTGGAAACTGGATTTCCGTTAGTCAATGGGCTGATAGTCTAAAGGCTGACTTATGTAAGGTGTTGCCAATTCTGAAGCCCGACTGGCATAAGGCGAGGCTTTGTGAGCTGGCTGATAGCCTCGTGGCGTCTAAGAGAGACTTGAATGTGAAAATGAATGTGTCTGCACTGTTGCAAACAACTGCTAATGTGGTAAATGCTCAATTCAGTGGGATGAGTGTGGGTATTATCATAAGCAGGGTGAAAGGGTGCGTGCCATAAGAAGAAGTCTGACTTGAAAAAGCAGAGTGAGAAACACACTCCGACTTCGGGAGCTTCTCAGCCTGACCTGCTGGGTGGGACTATCTTGCCGGAGGTGGCGGGGCAAATAATTCAGTTGGTACAATGTGCCTTCCACCACTCGGATGCTTTGAGTCTGCCTCCCCCTCCTCCTGCTGCATGTTCTTTTTTAGATATGTCCACTGTGAGAGCCTATTTGCAGCCAATTATGCATGAAAAAAATTTCTTGGTGTTCACCTGGCGGAGAACCTCACCTGGTCCCTCAACACCAGCTCCATAACAAAGAAAGCCCAGCAGCGCCTGTACTTTCTGAGAAGACTGAGGAAAGCACATCTCCCACTCCCCATCCTCACCATGTTCTACAGAGGGACTATCGAGAGCATCCTGTGCAGCTGCATCACTACCTGGTTTGGGAATTGCACCGTTTCGGATTGCAAGATCCTTCAGCGGTAGTGAGGACAACTGATAAGATCATTGAGGTCTCTCTTCCCTCCACTGCAGACACTTACACCTCACCCTGCATCTGCAAAGCCACCAGCATTGTGGATGACCCCACAGACCCCTTTCACACACTCTTCACCCTCCTGCCGTCTGGCAAACGGTACCAAAGCATTCGGGCCCTCACGACCAGACTGTGCAACAGTTTCTTCCCCTAAGTCATCAGATTCCGCAATACTCAGAAATTGGACTGAAAGAACACACACACACACACAACTGTACATCCTGCATCCTCTTTGCATTTTTTATGCACAACCTCGTATTACATTATGCTGCTACAAATATTTATTATACTGTACATATCTTATACGCTCTACTAGGCTGCTACTTAGGTTTACACCTATTTCAGCAACTTATATTGTACTTTTTTTGCACTGTTGTCACTGGATTCACTTTCTAATAGAACTGTGTACTGGTCGGCGCTGCACTGGGACTTACTGTGCCCATTGTCTCTCAGTAGTCATTGTACTGTCTTGTGTTGTCTGCACATGTTTGCACTTGTGCACTTTATGTATAAATTTATGTAGTCGCTTCTAGTTCTGTGTTGTTCTGTGTTTGTCCTATGTAGCACCTTGGTCCTGGAGGAACGTTGTTTTGTTTCACTATGTACTAACTGGCTGTATATGGTTGAAATGACAATATACTCCACTTGACTTGACTTGACTTCAGCTAAGTTGGATGTTAGTGCAACTAGTGGTTTTGGTCCATGCTTACATGCTGTTCAATCCATCTATTTAGCCGTTACTGCCTGTGCTCCATTAGCATTGACACAACATTTCACTGTATATTGTCCACATGCTGTTCTTTTTCTGTTGTCTTCAGCTCTTGTGATCACAGTGACTGCCCAGAGATGGGGCAATTGGCTCGATGCTCTCACAGCACCCAACATTACTCTGCAAAAGGCCAAGATCACCATTGAGGGATTCCTCCTCGTTATTAATGACTGCAATGTCTGAAACACAAGAGGACAGTGTATTGAGTGATCATGATTGTGAGATACTTTAACTGCCTTTGAGTGTTTCTGAGATTCCTCTGGAAAATCCAGACACGAATTTGTTCACAGACAGCTCAAATCTTAAATGAATGCAGGCATTCTGGATGGGCTGTTTGTAGTGATAGCTCAGGGTCATCTCCCTGATCATCTCTCAGCCCAAGTTGCTGAACTTGTGACTCTGACTAATGCCTACATCCTAGCTACCAGTTATACTGCAATGATTTACATGGATTTACAATATGCCTTTGGTGTGGTGCATGATTTTGGAAGTACAGTATTTGGCAGTGGCATGCCTTTTTGACAGCTACAGACATGCCCATTAAACATGCCTTGTTTGTGTCTGACCTCTTGTCAGTGTGTGAATGTCCAACACATTTGGCTGTGGTCAAGGTTAAGGCTCATTGCTCCCCTGACAATGCTGAAGCTTGAGATAATGCTATGGCTGATGCTGCAGCCAGATATGCATGCGGTCTTCCTTCTGTAATGTTCTCAGCCATTAAAACCTCAGACTCTGATGCAGTTAAGTCTGACACACAGCAGATTTGGTCTTCCCTGATGGACATATACGCTAGTGCGTAATAAAGGTGCAAGTCTATATTCTGCTGGCACATGGATAAAAGGGGGAGATATGAGGCATTGGTGTCATACTTAGCCCAACAAATCCACAGTCTAGGACATGTGGGTGTTCAGAATATGCTTCACTGATTTTCTTCTACATGGTGGAACCCTAATGCATTCAACATTGTGCGACACTGTGTTCTGTGCCAGGCTAACAACAAAACAGATGGGGTGCCAACTCCTGCAGCTCACACCCAGGCACCTGCAGGGCCGTTCAAACACCTGCAGATTGACTACATCACCCTTCCCCCATGTCAAGGTAAAAGGGATGTGTTGGTGGTGGTTGATAGGTTTTCACGTTGGGTTGAAGCCTATCCAACTAAAACAGGGACAGCTATGCACACGGCAAAATCATTGGTCAAAGATTTCATCCCTTGCTGGGGGATTGCCGAATGCATTCATTCAGATGATGCAACTCAGTTCTCTGCCCAAGTTGTGCAGGAACTTATCAAAAACCACACTGCTTGTCCGTTAGAGGCAAAATGGAAAGGCCCTTTCCAAGTCCTCTTAGTAACTGATTCGGCAGTGTTGTGTCAAGGACTTGGATACATGCCTTACCATGTAAAGTAGTGCTACCACCTAAATAGGGCCAGTTTGGGTGGATCTGAGAAAAGAGCTTTGAGAGTATCCGATGGCGTTTAGGCCGTGGGGGTTGAACTCGAAGTGAAGATTCCCTTTCCCCAACATGTGATTAGCGCTCTTACTCCTCTCAGTGGACAGGATCCAAGTTAGGCAGGGAGATAATTTACAATGTTTGAACCTGGAATATCTGGTCAAAGTCCATGTATTTGTCTGTTTTCAAACAAAAGTTCTGGAGAGATTTTAAAAAAAATTCCTGTCAAAGGATATTGCTATGTTAAGTGTGTGCAGGAAGAACCAAGTGATGCGTATTTCCAGTTGGTGCCAGTGCTACGAGAGAACCAAGAATCTACTGCTGAATATATCAGGTTTCCACGTGGTCCTAATTGGCACTGCACCTCAACACTGTCCGCCACCTGTGCACGATGTGCTGAAGCAAGACCCATCCGTCCTCACCATCATCATAACACAAGAGATTAACTCTGCACATAATTCAAATCCTTCAGGCAGTACCATTGATTACAAATTAGTCGCAATCACTGGTTTCATATTATACAACAATACTTATGTGGCCACTGGGCCTTGGGGTTATTTGATTAGGTACATCAGTGAGCCTCCTACAGTGTGTGGAACGTGTGTAAAAGCTATAACTTGCCGAGTTAGTGCTATAACCACTAGTTCACCTCCTAAAGTCAAAATCCGAGATCTGAGATTTGGGATACTTCCACCCAGATCTATTGTAAGGTGTCACCACCTGACCAGTTTTGTGTCAGGCTTTAATGCTGATAAGGAAAATACTTTTGCAGGCTTTGTTTACATTAACCCAGAACACTCTGTTCCCAGGTTTTGTGGTCTGCAGTCCTTATCCAGTGAGGGTCTCTACTAGCATTGCATGGGCAGGGCACACCATCTCAGTCTGTGATACTTGTGATTTGCTACATACAGATCTTTCTTCATTTAATGTCACTACATGTGACAATGTTACATAAGCAGTTACCACTCACTGTTGCTCTCTAGGTTTATCACCCTGTAATCAGGGAAACATCGCTAAGATTAGAAATATGCTTTCGCTAAACGACGCAGAGAAACTAGTTCATGCGTTCATCACGTCCAGA
>CM075016.1:5363087-5379776 GCA_037576675.1 Pangasius sanitwongsei | reverse complement strand
TGTTTGTGTAAAGCGGCTTTGAGACAATGACATTGTAAAAAGCGCTATACAAATAAACTGAATTGAATTGAAATTGAATTACACAGGCAGTGTATTTCATCTCTTAGCATTTTTATTGTGCCCTGTCTGTTTTTTAGTCTCAATTTTATTCTTATGCTTTTTAAGTAATATTTACTTACTTAATTCTAATAGACATCAATGCAAATAGGCTTGTAAGCCAATCTTTTTTCATGTAGACTACTTTAATGGTTTTTAACAATATTTGCGTGTCTTAAGTTCAGTTAGTTACAGTGGATATAAGAAGTCTACACACCCCCTACAATACCCCTGTTAAAGTTTTTGTGATGAAAAAAATTAAATCAAGATAAATCATCTCAGAACTTTTCCCACCTTCAATGTGAAATTACAATGTATAAATGTTAAGTGAAAACCAATCAGAAACATTTTAGGGAAAAATAGGAAAATTAAAAAAGTTACAATAACCTTGTTGCATAAGTGTGCACACCCTTTTATAATTGGGGATGTTGCTGTGTTCAGAATGAACCAATCATATGTTCAAAAGTAATTATCATAGAGCTTCATCAGTGGAATTATTCTGATTCACCCCAAAATTCTGATTCTGTAGGATTTCATCTGCCTGCTGAAGCCATGGAAAGCCAAAGAGCTGACAAAGCCTGTACAGGGTCTCACTGTCAAAAGGAATCGATCAGGAGAGGGGTCCAAAAAATTTCCAAAACATTAGATTGTTACGACCAATGGAGAGCAGGATCCAAATGCAGAACACAGATGCAGGGGAGGAAGGTTAAACGAGTATCATTGAAGGGTTATGGAAGTAGAGACGTGTGGGGAGAGGTGTGGCTTGGAACAGCTGCCAAGGCTGGGGCTCGAACTCGGGTCAGCAAAGTGAGGATCAGACACTCTGCCCCCTGCCATGGGCGAGAGAGAGTGAGATGGAATGTGCAAACGTGGCTTAGCGTACTGTTGAGACCGGGGCTTGAGTGCAGCTCGGTGGCGTGGACATAGTTGCTCAGTCTGGGAGTCACAGAGAAGACGAATCAGGGCTGGGGGTAGCGGAGTGCAGGCAGGCAGGCAGACAGAGAGATGAACCTGGAAAAGAAAAGGAAAAACAAGATTAATCAAAGGGCTAACAAAGCAGAGTAAACAAATCAGAGACGGCCTTAGTGGTGATACCACATTGGTAGATGGGTCGATTTGGTGGTGAGTGACTGGAGAACTGGGGTTTTTGTATGCGCTGCAATCTGATGAGATGAGGAGCAGGTGCATTCGCTGATCAATTAGGAAGAAGCTCAAAGTGGAGCGCCCCGCCCGGAGACACGCATGGACACACACACAAACAGGAACAGGAAGCGAGGGAGAGACAAACCAGGAAAAACAGGAAAACACAAGGGAACAGGGAAACCATAGGCGCCTAAGCCTGGACCATGACATAGATGTACCATCGAACTCCATGAACGCCATCATCAACAAGTGGAGAAAATGGAGCACCACAATGGCATCACCAACAACAGGAGATCCCTCCAAAGTTTACAAAAGGACAAGTGAAAATCTTAACAGGGAGGCTGCCAAGAGACCAACAGCAACATTAAAGGAACTGCAGGAGTATCTAACAAGTATCAATCACTCTCTGCATGTGACAACAATCTCATATTCTTCACATGTCTGGGCTATGGGGTAGGGTGGGTAGATGGAAGCCCTTTCTCACAAAAAACATCCAAGCTCAACTAAATCACCCCAAACCATGTGGCAAAACGTGTTATGGTCTGACGAGACCAATTCCAAAAGATATAATAATACCATATTAAAAAAAAAGCATATCAACAAAAGAACACCATAACCACAGTCAAGCATGGTGGTGGCAACATCTTGCTTTAGGGCTGCTTTTCTTCAGCCAGAACTGTGGGTTTATCAAGCTGGAGGGAATCATGAATAGCTACAAATACCAGCCGATCTTATTGCAAAACATTCAGGTGTCTGCTATTAAGCTGAAGATGAAAAGGAATTTCACCTTTCAGTATGACAGTGAACCAAAACATACATCCATATCAACCAAGAAATGGCTTAACCTAAAGATCAGAGTTTTTGAGCATTGCCGAGTCAAGATGTGCCATGCTGAAAGACTCTTAGCCAGAAAGACTGAGTGGTGTTATTAAAATCAAAATGTGCTTCAACAAAGTATTAGTTTAGGGGTGAGCACACTTATGCAACTTGGTTATTGTAAGTTTTTATTTTTATTTTTTCCCCTAAAAAGTTTCTGAATGTTTTTCACTTTATTTGTATACTTTGCAATTTCTCGTTAAAGGTGGGAAATGATCTGACATGATTTATCTTAGTGTCATTCTTTTACTTCACAAAAATCTGCCATTGTAACAGGGGTGTGTAGACTTTTTATATCCATTGTATTATAATTATCATAGTCCAGTTTGGTTGAGCCTGTGCCCATGATAGCCTCAGATTCCAGTTATTGGAATAACATGGTATATAATTGTATATTTTTCATAGCAGTCATTTTGACTAATTACATTTAAATTTTACCTTTTATGACAATAAACAAAAATGAATATAAAGAGATTTCATTTCTCTCAGCTATTAGCGAAACAATTATTTTGCAAACAAAAACATCTTCCAAAAGAAAGTAGTTTCCAGTGGAACTGATGTTCTCGTGCAGATGCAGAGTATTTTTCCTTTAAAATGAAAATGAATGGCAGGTGAACATGGTCGCTTATCTGCGTGGTAACCCAAGCCCTCAGCACGGCTGAAACATGGGGCAGACAACAAGCATGTTAATGTACAACCCTAACACACTTGCGAGGTGAGCTTCAGAAAGCGTTTGTCTTTCTACTTTGTTACAGCATATTAACTTCTAAAATCTTAGGGCAGAAATGCATCATAGATGGGACCCCAAAATTCATACTGGGTGCCTCAAGTATTTAAAAAAGAGGCAGCTGTGGGATCTGTTGGGAGATGATGAGACTCTGCAGTGCACCGCCAGGAATAACCCAAAGGTAGGCTTTCTACTGTAAAACAAGTTTAAAATCATTAATTTAACCAAGAATGTTTAAAATATATAATAATAATAATAATAATAATAATAATAACAATAATAATAATCAGAAGCTGTAGGATAAGCTCCTGTATGAGCCTCTCTGTATATGCTAATCTCTGTGTCTCTGTAGTAGTACAGTATTTAAACTGCAGTTACCCATTATCTGGTGAATTTATTTAATTTTAATTTAATTGGGATCTCCTTTGTTTGATTGGAATTTCCTTGCAATGTGCAATTATAATTAATTGTAAGCATCATTTATTCAATCGAATGTCTTTGAGCTTCATGTGCAGATGGTTGAAATAACATTAAACCTGCCAGTCATGTTTTATTCCTTCATTGTGTGTTTTCACATTCAGTTCCAGGACCTTCAGAGAAAGAAAGAGGTTTTGTGCAGCTCAAACCGTAAGCTTGCAGAGCAAAATTTATCCTATCAGCCATATCTGAAATTCAACAAAGTGCTACTTGCAGAAAGATACCAACTTCTTGGCCAGCTTATCACGTCAGTCAGACACAAACAGAAGGAGTTGGGTAAGTTTTCCAACCTAGTGCACTAATATTTAATGAGTGCAGTTCCAGAATTCTTAGCAGTCATTCTTATAATTTTGTTTTTTAATTTAAAACATATAGGCAAGTTGAATGGGCGACTGAGCCTTAAGGCAACTCATCAGCTTCTAAAAGACAATCTTGCTCATCTTAAGGATGAATCTGAGGTACATGTGTTTCATATTTTATATATGATTAAATGTAAATGTAAAAAGAAAGAGTCAAACATTTGTTTCTACCATTTCAGAGTCTATGGCAGAAGTTTATGGAGGGTAAAATGTTGCTGGTAGATTTTATGGAATCTTTTCAAAGCATTCAGAAGTTCTACCATGCTCACCTGGTCCAGCTGGAGAAAATGCAGGATGTCCACATGCAAACAAACAGAAACTGGAGAAAGGAAGAACTTTCAAGTGACCAGATGTCATCCAGTGTAATGAATATGTTCTATACTCCCTATACTCTCTATACTTCTATACTCCCTAGTTCCGTACTTTCATTAATGGGCCATTCCGTTAAACCACCATACCTACCTCGTCTTAACCACTATTCAAGTTCTGATTTTTGGATGCCTTTAATGCACGAAAATAATGCAGGGCATTCACAAGAATTTAAGAATACATGGCCACAAACTGAAGCCCATTTACAACATTACAAGAAGTCTAGAGACCATGCACCATGAAGTTTTATTTCTGCAGAACTATGTTGATAATAAGTGTGTGTAGTATTATCCCCCAGAAGATAGCTTCCCTTTTGATTCTGCTTCCTCTCAAGGTTTCAAGGGAATTTTTCCTTGCCACTGATTCAGTAATCAGACTCACAGGAACACTGCCATTTGTTGCTAGTACCAAGTCATATCTATGATTAGTGGCTATTACATGGACTTAATTCGTTCTCATTGAGCAGATTCCCTCCCTAAATGATACTTAATGTCACTGAACTCACCCCATGCAGGTGAAGTTCAGCCAGGGGTTCGGCTAATTGAACAAACTCTAATTAGAGGAGATATAGAGACACAGAAAGGGGGAGAGTGGAGACATTGTTTGCCTGTTTGCCCTTGGATAAGACTTCAGTTACATCGCTGTCAGCGACTGTCATTGTACCCTGCAATTCAAATTGGGCAATTTTCTCATCTGTCAGCCAAATGCTTATTGACCTTGAGCTCTTTGCTACACTGCTGTCTGCTACAGGCTTCCATATCGGAAAACAGAACTAAATGGCATGCAAGCATTCATCATTTATACACCTGGAATATGACCAACTTTAATTATCTCAATTGTGTGTGTAATTGTTCAAATAAACACACCGGGAAAAACAACTGTCTTTATTCGGAAAAAAATTTAAATACTTCCAGAGCAAAATATATTTTATTCCTCACATTATTCAGTATCTCATTCACATAATTAGGATCATATAAATAAAGTCATCCAGTTATTCTACAGAAAGGCTGCACCACACAAAAGGCAATAGTATAAAAAGTCAACAAAAATCTACAAAACTGTTAATTTCCCTGCGTAGAACGTAAAGCGAAGATTTTTGCAATTCGTTTTGTTTCTTCTGATGATGGAGGAACACTGGGCCTTGGCCGAGTCACTCTATGATATGTAAACTCAGATTTTCCAGAAGCCTAAAACAGATTATTTTAGAAACATAAGGAGAACTGTGGCACAAAACCATAAAATACCCATAACACTTCCAAGAATTGGAAAAATTAAAAACACAAACACAAGGTGTAAAACACCTTCCTGTGTCCCTGCCCTCATCTTTGAAATCTATATGATTTGAAGATATGCAGCAGATTTGCCATAGTGTTCAAAAGTAAAGAAATATAGCAGCAAGACTTACAGGATCAGGGGAGGTTGAGGGAAAAACAGGAGCTAAACGCAGCATTCTCATAGATGCCTCCAAGTGGTGAGACGGAAGGAAGAAGTTTGGAATCTCTACAGTTTC
Organism: Pangasius sanitwongsei; assembly: GCA_037576675.1. NCBI lineage: Eukaryota > Metazoa > Chordata > Actinopteri > Siluriformes > Pangasiidae > Pangasius > Pangasius sanitwongsei. The sequence continues at coordinate 5,374,219 of CM075016.1, read as the reverse complement.
ACAGCTAGAAGAAAATGGGTTAAGGTAAAAGCAGAAGCTAAAGGACAGCTCTATGATGTTCCAGGGTTCTGTCTGTCTATCTGTCTATAGTGATTTCATACTCAAACCTTAGCAGCATATCTTTATCAGTCATGTTGGAGATCTGCAATCATTTTACAAAGATGCACGCATTTACATTTGCCCATTAAGGTCCTATTACAGAGAATGTGACCTATAACAAATACATATAGTGTATCTTCCGTATGTCTTCTGAACTAAGGATTAGGGTTAGCCTAACATGTTCCATATCATGACCATGAATCATACATGTACAGATCTAAATGCATGAAGAACATCTTAATGACTATAGGACTAACTTGATCTGCTACTGTTGTCCTGAAAAAATTGCACAGACAATATTGCAGGTAAAAAGGATACAGTTTCACTTTACTTTCATCTTTTTCACATTCACTGTTTGCCTTTGTGATAGATCCAGAGCTAGAAGATAATGGTGAGTCATCTTCTGTATCTGTTGTGCTGTCATGTTGATCATGATCTGTCATCTGCCTGGTGTCTTGTGTGGAATCCTTGTTAAAAAACACCTCTTCATCTCCATGTTCCACACAAACATTATGCACATCTCCTGCATCTCCTTCTGCATCTCCTTCTGCATCTCCTTCTGCATCCTCACATGATTCAGTCCCAGCAGAAAGATCTGAATCAGTAGCAGTTCTCTTTGGTTTAGAGGTAGTATCTGGTGGAGACATTGCAGTTTTTCTCCCCTTTTGTGGTATGAGGTCTACAGGCTGCTCTGTTGCCTCAAGACTCGCTAAAGAGCCAAGTTCAGGATCAGACAGCACGGTAGTCCAGGGGCTTGTCCTGTCCGTGACTGAAGTGACCTCGTTGAGCGGCCGAGGTTCTATCAATATCTCTTCAAACTCATCGTTATCAGTTTCATCCACCTCATCCTCAGTGGAGAGACCGTCCTGGTGGAGTTCCTCATTCCTAGGATCAAGTTCTTCTGAAGTAAGAGACATGAGGGGTGAGATGTCCTCTATCTTTGCTTCTGGGGCTTTTTCATTAAAATTCTCTGTGTCACAGTTCTCTGACTCTGTTAGTGTTGAACGTTCCACACGTTCCACAAAAACACACACTTCAGAATCAGTTGGTGTGGAAGGATTCCTAAGTGTGTTTGAGGAAGATTCTTTGGTTTGATGTTGATTTAGATCTGTAAAAGCATGAATATATATTTTCACAATGTATAGTTTTAGCAACTAGTATTCGGGAAAACAGCAGCTTTGATGATGGGCTTACTTTTAATAATATCATTGACCTCTCCCGCCAGTTGGTTGGACTTGAGCAGTAGCTGTTGCGTGTCTATTTCTGAATCCCTGTGCACTTCCCTGTAAACAGAGTTTTGATTCTGCTCACTCAGTACAGAGAACACAGGTGTAGACAACTTGTGGCTGAAGTACTTTCGGATATCATCCAGCTCACTGAGGTTTTTCCTGAAAGACCATAAAACCTGAATCACAAACTCTATTTATATTCATCACAATGCATCTCTCTAGTCTTCTTAAGCACAAATTTAATCCCAGAAAAATGTTTATCACAATTCACACTTTAATTTGTATGAGTAACAGAAAGATAATTGACACCTGAGGGCTGAGAAGAGTGCTGAGCTAGAGGGATGCATGTCTCCAGCACAGTTACTTAGCATGGCACTTTCATTCTCTGACAGAGTCTTATGGAACTGGCAAATGTTGTCCCTATTCTCATCATGATGATCAGCCAGGCTAGACCTGAAAAAAAAAAAAGATAATAAGATCAACTCAGCAGTGCTAATGTATCCCATCATTGCACATAAGCTTCTCAACTAATCTTTAGGCTATTTAGATTGGTTTAGTTAAACTATCTCTTTAAAAGAGGATATGCTTACACTAAAAAGTGCTGATGCGGCTAACAGTAAACAAAACCCAGCGCTACCATTTGTCATCTAGCAACTTTTATCTCGTCACTAGTCATTTTAGGACATTTTTCATAGCGCTACCCCCTTAAAGCAGCAGTTTGTAATTTTCAGAGCCATGCAAAAAAACACCACCACCCATTGGAAACCACATGTACCTTGTGAGTTGCCTTTTAAGGAAACAGAGCAGAGACGAGCAACTCTTAAGGAAACAGAGCAGAGACGAGCAACTTTGTTCTGACTGGGCGAGATATTTTACTGCTGGTAACACTAGCAATATCCACTGCATGGTCATACAGCAATTCACATTTTTGCCAAGGCATCTTTGAAATTATATGACTATTAGAGGTATAGAAACACTTTTACAGATTACAAAATGCACCTCTAAAAGAGAAACAAGATCTTGTGACACAGTAAGACATGTTACAAACAGTTCAACAGCTCTTACTACTACTACCACTATTAATATACAACTAATTATAATAAATAACATTGATCATAATATCATTTTATTAATGACTCATGTGGCATTTTTCATTTTATTCATATGTTAGTTACTATTTTCTTATATAAGCCATCTTAGAAAATAAACTATTGTTTTTAAGGTTCATACCTTGTAAAAAGCATTCGGTCCCCCTGTTCAGGAGTGCTGATCCTCTGCTCAGAGAAGTTGCTAATGTGACTGGGGAAGCTGCTGTACACAGCTGTGGTTTGATAACACAGCGGCATGGCACTAAACAGAGGCTGAAACAGGGACAGGAATATTTCTCTATATCCACCAGTAGCACCAAATACCCTTATAAAGAAAATACCTCTTAGTTTTAAATTGCGTTTGGTACACTAATATAATATTACCTTAAGAAAAAAAAAGCTTTCATTGATTTCAATTTCACTTAACTTGTTGAAAGTTTTGTTATGCTAGTGAAGGTTGTGAGTTTAAATCCCAAAACACCCTTAATCCTCAACTGCTCGAGAGGCAAGTTTCTTCCAGTTTGGGACACTGAGGATACTGACATTGAGAACACTGAGGATAAATAAAGTACATAACAATAAATGGAGTTTGTAACACACGTACACTGGATTCTGCAGCAATGTTCTCAGACACGGCCTGTCTCTGGGCACGGAGCTCCTGCACACCCTTTAGAGGAGACACAGACACTTTGATCTGGCCCTGACACTGCCCACGTAAGTCTGTAATGTTGTACCAGCCACACACAGACTGAAAGCCAGACAGAAGTGGGGACAGGTCCACTGAGGCAAAGCCTATCACACGCTCTATTTCTGTTCAACAGGAAAAGAGGAAAAGGAACCATAACTGTAAATGGTGAAATTCTTATTTAAGATCACAAGTTACTCAATTTGATAGCACAAAAGAAAGACCAAATAAGAACAGAATTTAAATGAGACTACATGTGCACAGACTATACCTCCTTTGTGCCAGACTTTGAACACCAGAGACTGCTGTGGATCTAAGAGTAGCTCCTTCGAAAGTCTGAGAAAAATGTAAGTTGATTAGCCATACATGATATAGTTAGTTGACTCCTTGTGTGTGCATGTGGATGACAGACCTGCATTCCTGCTGATGGTCCCACACTGGGCATTCACTGTCCTGTACTGCAGCTGTGCTCACCATAGCAGGTTCATCAGCTGTTACATAAGACACCCAGCAGCTGGGGAGGCTGTTACTCTGCTCAGCTAAAGGGCAACCTGTGAATAAAAAAACACCATATACAGTATATGTAAAATAAAAGACAATATACAATAGAGTTATCAGGTTGGAAGCTAAAAGAGTACGGCTTGAATACTCAGAAATGGAAAGGATCTAAAAGTTATGCAAGTATAACAATTGGGTTACCAATACCTATTAAATATCCTATCTCTGCACTCCATTAGAAGTCAGCTGCCTAGGTGGACAGAATTTTTGGGCAGCAATTGTGCACTCTCAAAAAAAAACATTGGACCATTTGGAAGCCTGCATATGTTATCTTTAATTTGAAGGTGGCAGTGTGTCCCTCTTGGCAATCCCATAATTCTGTTAACTGAACAAAGGTCTGGGTAATTTTGAGAAACAAGGCAGAATTAATTGCCTCTACAAGGGATCACATTTACAAATGTCAAGCGCAATGAAACAGGAACACAGGTAATATTTTTTATGCAACAGTGTAATAACAGGTCATTTTTATTTCAGTAGTATATCATACCTTTCAAACTAACGTGCATAGCTCGCTCTACACTGACAGTTGCAGTGAAGGTGTTGTCATTGGTGATCACAGTTGAGCTTAGCACTGATTTAGTGTGTTGTCTGGACTGACTGACTGGAGTGGGGGATTGTATAGACGAAGGTCCTCTATCCTCCTCTTCCTCCCTTGAACTGCTCAGCTGCATCTCCTCCGTGAGAGGTTGGGTCATGGGTGTGTGTTGAATGGATCCTGCTGTCACAGTGATGTGGGCTCTCAGAGCGGCTCCACCCAGGTCAGCAGCAGAAGGCTTAAATAGAGGATACACACCTACAGAGGCATCAGAAACATCATACATATTACACATATATTTTGTTGATTTCCACTGATTTTTTTCCTTTGTCACCCATATGTACATAAAAATACAGTAAAAGTACCATCTGTTTTTTTTTTTTTTGCTATACATAGAAGGGCTAAACTTTTAATTTTAATTAGCCAAAATATTTAGTATTTGGATGCATTTGAATATTAATGAAAATTAGTGCCTATAACTATGTATTGCCATAGACAAGACTAATTTCAGCAGCAGTGCTACCTTATGCATCTGTATCACATAAAACACAGAAGATGAAGTGTGTGGCACATTTATAAAGCTACAATGCACAGAATTAAAAAAAAAAAAATTATTACTGAGTTAGGGGAGGGAAAAAAACACTGATGTTCTTGGGCTGCTATGAGTCACCCTGACAATCCTGTAATAGTAATTCCTAGTCTATGCTGGCCTAGAATTGGGAGGTAATTTGTACATCCATCCATCCATTTTTTATACCACTTATCCTACACGGGGATGCGGGGAGCCTGAAGCCTATCCCAGGGGACTCGGGGCACAAGGCAGCGGACACCCTGGACAGGGTGCCAACCCATCGCAGGGCACAATCACACACACGTTCACACACCCATTCACTCACTATGGACAATTTAGAGATGCCACTCAGCCTACAATGCATGTCTTTGGACTGAGGGAGGATACCAGAGTACCTGGAAGAAACCCCCAAAGCAGGGGGAGAACATGCAAACTCCACGCACACAGGGCGGAGGCAGGAATCAAACCCCCAACCTTGAAGATGCAGGGCAAACGTCCTAATCACTAAGCCACCATGCCCCCTATAATTTGTACATATACCGTCATATGCCAATTCAGATACATCCAACATCATCACGCCCCAACTTTAGGCTAGAAAAAGTCTTCCTACACTGTGACAGATAGGAGCCATCTGCTGAACAAGCAAGACATTTATTTGTTCTCTACTTGGCATGTTCTCTACACCCATGGCATACATAATAGCTATTGAGAACCTAGATAGTCGGGGTGTGATGATCAGATAATTTGGATCGGTGCAGGGATTGCTTTTTCTTTATTATGCAATACACAACATTACCTAATGCCAAAAGTTGACTTTATTGTTAAAAAAAAAATAAGTGTTTTTATTTTTGCACAGCTCCAGATCCACTAGGAGCTGTACTTCACCGTTTTGACCACTAGATACCACTAGCGCACACTGTGTTGAAAAGCTTCAAGTAATGAAACCTTTTTTTAAACATTTGGGAGGAAATCCTAATTGATTCAGATTCATTTTGCCATCACAACCTAATGCCTAATGACTGGCACCTTATGGCCTTCTCCATTCCCATTACAACTCAAATACACAAGGCTGCTTCTTGGTGCTGATTGCACAAGCAGTGAGAACATCAAAGGTAATCTATCCCATCATCACTGATGAACACAGGCACTATATGTCTCTCTATGCTGATGATATGTTTGTTATATTTATCTAAAGTAGGAGTTTTCTTTAAAAACATACTCAACCTTTTACAAAGGTTTAATGGCCTCATAAAATCAACACTCATGCCTCCTAACATAGCTGCTAGAAATATACAATACCCACCCAAACTAACAGTTTGTAATTCATTCACTTATCTTAGTATTAGAATACACCCCACCACATTTAAAATTAAAGCAATTTCATAAGCACTACATGTAACATTAACCATGACTTGGATAAATGGAATCATCTGAAAGTCTCTCTACAGGGACGGATATCTGTTGTGAAGATGAATGTATTCCCCCAATTTCATTTATTTTTTATACGCCCTGTTCCTCCCCACCACCTGACTATTTTAATAGTTTACACTCTCTAATTTCTTGCTTTATATGGGCAGGCAAGAGACCTAGGATCTGCATGAAAACAGATTTTCAGGTTTTGTCCCTGATCTTAAACTGTATTATTGGGCATTCCAGTTAAAGGCAAAGCACCTGGTGCTCTATTGAGGCCTCTCTGGCTAGACCACACAGACTTCATTAATTTTAAAGCACTGTACAAATTTAAAAGCACTACTTTAAAATTTGCAGATAAGACATTGAGTTCACTGAAAGTGTGGAGATCGGTAGAGCAATTTATGTGCAGCAGACATAAAGCACAAAAGGCTGTGCCTTTCTGGAATAATTATTATCAAATAATGTAAAAGACTGAGTTTACACCCCTTCTATGTGCTTCCCAGTGTGCTATATGCTCAATTGAATATAAACAGAATAAGATTTAGCTGCCCATAAATTTTATCAGGTGCACCTACCATATAATATCCAGCAGGTGTAGGAATAAGTTGCATGTACCTAATAAACATAAATATTACTATACCACTTATTGTCTGCTTGTGCTCTGAAGTTGTTGCGAGGGTTGAAAGATCCACAAAGGCAGACCCCACCAGGCGATCCAACTTGTGAGGCCGCATCCGCTTCTCCTTACCGAAGGATACCCACACCTGCACATCTAGCCTCTCCTCCCTCAGGTACCAGATCAGTGGCTGGCCCACTCTCAGCTCTATAACCTGGGTCCCCGTGAATGCCACTGTAGCCATGCCCTCACCCTCTTCACCATCTTCCAGAGTTGGATGTCTCAGCTCAGAGCAGAAGGCCTCCTGATTATACAGTCTGTATCTATAGTAACAATAGGTAGATCTCTGGAGCTCTGTGTGACCCGGGAGCAGCAGGCAATGGACAGGTAGCCAGGCTCTGGGCATAATGATAGAAAATGTCATTGTGCACGTTCTTTCTGAAGGAGTGTCCCCTTTCTCTTCATCCTCACTATCTTCCTTGCTGTCTCTCTCGATCTCCCACCCCAGGATCCGTGCTGAACTTAGGACACGCTCCCGGTCTGTGTGATGGCTGAATTTTATAGAGAGCTCGAGCCCTCCAGCTGATGTTAGGCTGTGATGTAAAGATGCACTTGGAGGGAGGGAGAGACCATACCAGCCAGATATACCTAAAAAAAAAAAAAAAAAAAAAAAAAAAAACACCAGTTTTTACTACCATTATAGTTAACGTTTAAAGATTAAAGTTCCTTATTCAGCACACCTCTCACCTGTTCTTTTATAAAGGAGGTCAGCTAGCCGAATTTTCACTGATCCCAGAATGCTGTCTTCAGATCTTGATGCATTCATCACTGAAATAGAAGATTTGTATAAAAATCAATGATAAGCATGAAAAACGTTTAATCAGTTTCCAGGTCATGAGATGAAAGAAGTCATTTCAACAGAGGTGAAGAATAGGATAGGGTACGTCAGTGTTTTCATTGTGGGTAACAGAAGGCTATAAAATTTACCAGCTGCTCCTTTAATTCATCATAACATTCTGCACTCACCAAAAACCTTTTTCATGGTCAGGATAATTAAGATGCTGAATTACACACTGTGGCTTTCAAAGTAATGAATGCTGCAGGGGTAATGTAATACTGCAATATTTCGATGATTATTAACAAATGACAGCTAGATCAATATATATGATTAACCAGTAGTAGTTGCCGTTGCTGTCGTCAGATTGCTCACCTTTGTGTGTATCTCTGTTATAAACTGTGAAAATGGCCATAGCTTCCTGTAGCACCTCAGCTAGACTCACACTCTCTCCACTGTTCCTCTGTACCAGCAGCTGACAGCAAAACTCAGTGTGGTGCTCAAACTCTGGACAAAAGCTCCTGGCTGCTACTTGTGTCCTCCTGCTCTCCTTCTCAGGCAGGAATGAGAGCTGCAAAGTGACGAACGAGTTTACGCCCACCTCTGAGTAGTACTGCAATCCCATGGTCCTGTGTGGAGAGACAAATCTGATGGACTAGGGGTAATACAGCCTGGACTTTTATCAAGGTCAATATAAACAGTGTTAATTATTTTAAAAACACAGGACAGTTAGCATAAAGTAAAATAATCATGATAACTCATCGCATTAGCTGCCATTAACTTTTAGCCACATTAGTATTTCTGATTAACATATAATTCTTCTAATTTTGATTTTTGATGCTTTGGTGAGGGTGCTATGAGGAGAGAGTAAACTCATAAGAGGGCAAATAACTCACCGTGCTGCAGCCTGAAGGCCAGTGGCTCTGTGCACCTGCACGACCAGATTCACCACACGGGAGGGCACAATACCACCCTTTAAACTAACTCTCTTCACCGGCCGGGACTTGTACTGAACACTCACTTCAAGTAGACCTAAGAGCAAGTGCAACTGATATTATATAAGCTTATAAACTTAGCAACCCCAGTCAGTGGTGATTGACAGAAGTATGCATAGGTTTATGCACCTCACAAAGGGTTTTAAACAGAATAAATTGTATAAATAAAATCATTAAAATTATAATTAAAATTATATTATATAACATTAAACATTATTATATAACATATAATTATATAACATTAAAATTGTATAAATAAAATAATTAAAAATTGTATTTCTGCAAAGTTTATTTTCTATCAAGAGATTCAAACTTTGTCAGATGACAAAATTTAAAACCCTGGTCAATGAATACTTCATACTGGTACTATTACAGACAAATTTTCTCCATTTTCTTTGTTTGTTTTTATTTACCAACTTGCCCAGTGTATGAAGTATACAATCTCACAGGCTGATTAAATGGGCTATTATAATGACAGTTACTGGTATAAAGCCACTTTATATTTAAAAAATACTTATATTCTTTATATGCCATAATGTCATGCAACTTTTAGTTTTCTGTAGTCAAATGAATGAGCAGCTGAGTGAGCTGTAAGTTAACAATCTATCATTAGATTTTACCAAATAAATAAATATACTCATAAATGAATATACTCATAATGTTCTCTATATACTAGCAGCTAATGCATATGACATATGACAATCAAGAAATCCAGATTCTAGCTCCCATGAAAGAATGTGGCAAAATCACTGACATGTCAATTTTAACACTTCAAGTCTACTCATTCCACTGATTTCAGTAACAAACACATTATATAAAGTTAGTGTGACTTTAGAGATCCTGAAGCCAACAATTTGAACAGGCTGCTTAAATGCCTACACAGGACTTTATATTAATGAATGTGTTGATGAAGTGTACCTGAGGGCTGTGTCTGGACATCGGCAGGCTTGTCAGGCCTTGGAACAAGTGGGAGACAGAAGAGCTGTGCTTCCATTTGGCCTTGTCTCTGCACTGTCACCATGGCACACAGCTTGGCCATGGGCAGCAGTCCTCTGGCTACCAGCTGCTCGCGCACATTCGGGTAATAATACCTGCCAATGTTTCACAAGGACAGCACCGTTATGTTTGTTTGTAAATAGAGTTAATTTATCAAAAGAATCTGGTGTGTGTAATTGTGCAAAAACATCAGAAGCATCAGAAGCGATGTGCGACTCAAGGAGAGGAGCATTAAGTTTCTGTACTGTCTTGCACTAGTTTAGTACATGTAATACCTTTACTGATTGTCAGATCATTACAAACATGCATTACCCCTGTACAGTGCTCTCCAATAGTGTCACCCTTTTGTAAAAATGAACAAAATGTAAGATATAACAAGAATAAAACATCGGGTGGTTGGCTGAGTGTCGCTATGTGTCTTAGTATTCAAGCTGATCAATGCCTGGATCAGAATTGAGAAAAAAAAAAAGGCTCATACTTTTTTTTTTTTTTTGTGTGTGTGATTGCAGTAGTGATTGTTGAAATTCTGAATTTTCATACACTGTTCGTAAACTTTATAATAACACAAAGTTAATCAGGCAAACTCCACTGGCTACTTAACAAAATGACCAGTCAGCGGTCACGCACAATTTTTTTCAGTCAGTAAAACACCAGTAGTACGGCAAACCTCAGAAGTAAACAGAAAGTTGTGTTAGCATGTAGATTTTTCTCTGCTTCCACACAGGCAATCCAATTTAGACGGCTTGCTATGCAATTTGATTCATTATAAATTTATGCTTAGTATACACTCACTGCCCACTTAGGATCACCTGTACACCTGCACATTCATGCAGTTATCTAATCAGCTAAGCATGTGGCAGCAGCACAATACAAAAAAATCATGCAGATACAGGTCAAGAGCTTCAGTTAATGCTCACATCAAACATCAGAATGAAGAAAAAGTGTGATCTCTGTGACTTTGATTGTGGCATGGATATTGGTACCAGATTTGAGTTTGAGTATGTAACAGTAATAAACTGCTGAACTGAGATTTTCACACACAACAGTCTCTGGAGTTTACACAGATGGTGTGAAAAACAAAAACCATTGAGTGAGCAACAGTTCTGTGGGTGCAAATGTCTTGTTGATAAGAGAGGTCAGAGGAAAATGGCCAGATTGGTTCAAGGTGCTAGGAAGGATATGGTAACTCAAATGATCTCTCTTGACAACCGTGGCAGAAAAGCATCTCAGCATGCACAAAACTTCGAACCTCGAGGTTGATGGGCTACAACAGCAGAAGACCACATTGGGTTCCACTCTTGTCAGCTAAGGACAGGCTATCATGGGCACAGACTCACAGAAACTAGACATTTGAAGATTAGAAAAAAAATCATCTCATCTTCATCCAGTCTTCAACTGTCCAGTTTTGGTCAGTCTGTGATAGCTATGATAGCCTCAGATACACTATATTACCAAAAGTATTCGGTCACCTGCCTTGACTCACATATGAACTTAAGTGCCATCCCATTCCTA
>CM075016.1:5343167-5362987 GCA_037576675.1 Pangasius sanitwongsei | reverse complement strand
CAGGCCAAGTGATTAGGACACCTGATTCTGATCATTTGGATGGGTGACCGAATACTTTTGGTAATATAGTGTACTTGTTCTTGTCTGACAGGAGTGTAACCTGATGTGGTCTTCTGCTGTTGTAGCCCATCCACTTAAAGGTTCGATGTGTTGTGTGTTCTCAGATGCTTTTCTGCTCACCACAGTTGAGTAATTATTTGAGTTACTACAGACTTCTGTCAGCTCAACCCTGTCTGGTCATTCTCCTCTGAGCTCTCTCATTAGCAAGGTTTATCAGCCTGCAGACCCTCTGCTCACAGGATGCTTTTTTGTTTTTCACACAATTCTGCATAAACTCAACTGCGTAAACAGAGACTATATATTTATTTTTATTTATGTCATACATTCTTATGCTGCAAATATAACATTAAGACATGGAAAGGTGTAGCTGTTCACCTCCACCTGGGTAGTTAGTTGCACTATTCCACCAGTTCTCATGCCAGGGAGGATCTAGAGTCTATATTTACCTTGCCAATTAGTAAGCTGAGGGAACTGCTAACTATAGGTTGATGTTGTTAATAATAATAATAATAATAATAGTAATAATAATAATAATAATAATGCCCTTTTCTTATTAAAGCATATAAGCAAGTTACATTACATAGGTAGTGTGTAAGCAGGTTTTTTTTTGTCATGCTAAATACAAATCTTTTCTCCTCTGTTCTTGATCAGTGTTTGTCTTGTTTGTAAACTGGCTACGGCATTCCATGCGGAACCCAATATTAGCCAGTGCATCCTCAAGCTTATCAATATTGCATTTAATCAGTGCATTTTTGGAAATTACACTTTCTATAGCGTTATAAGGCCCAGCCATTGCTGTGCACCAAGATAAAACTTGGTCTAACTTTTTTCTCTGAAACTGATTTCAGGGCCAGGTGTATTGGAGCACTTGGATGGATGCATCTTAGATTCTTCTTCTTCTTCTTACTAATATTTCAACAGGTTTAGCATGCTAATACTAATATTTTTGGTATAGCATGCACATTTAGAGAGAATGAGACAATACATTTATAGGTACAGCCAGACATTGGACACTTTTGGGGAGTGATAACTGGAACTTGCAAACACAGGTATGCAATTCTGAAATAGTCAAACAGACTGGTTTGAGTATTTCAGAAACTGCTGATCTCCTGGAATTTTAATGTAAACCAGTCTCTAGAGTTCATGCAAAATGGTGCAAAAAACAGAAAAAAACATCCAATAAGTGGAAGTTCTGCAAGCGGAAACACCTTGTTCAGAGAGGTCAGTGGAAAGTGATCAGACTGCTTAAGCTGACAGGAAGGCTATGGTAACCACTCAGAATGAACATCTCGTCGAACCTTGAGGAACCTTGCAAGAATGAGCAGATGTACAGGCGTTCTTATTAAAGTTATATTCAACTAAATTTTATTTATATAGCACTTTTAACAATGGACATTCACAAAGCAGCTTTACAGCAATCTGGATATATATATATTTTAATTTATCCCAAATAAACAAGCCAGAAGCAACGGTGGCAAGGAAAAACTCCCTGAGACACATATGAGGAAGAAGCCTTGAGAGGAACCAGACTCAAAGGGAACCCATCCTCATCTGGGCAACACCAGACTCAAGTGGCCAGTGAGTGTATATATATATATATATATACTTACACACAGCAACTTACTTATATGATACATCAGCAGTATAGACTACATGATCAGCAGTGGTTGTTTGCTTTGCTTATTCCCACAATTTTAAAAAGTACCGACTATGAAAGTATTGAAAAAAGTATTGTTTTGTTATAAGGATCAAATTCAAAGTATCGTCTCAGTATCTGCATCGAAATTTTTAAAAAGATATCCAGCCCTACTGACCAACCAGGTATTAGGCTGAAAAGTCCTGGTAGTGACAGGTGTTGGGCACACTATATATGACCACATGAAGGTCTTTAAGCCATTGTGATCATTTGCCAATTCTCACCCAATGGCAGGAACCAACCAGGGAGCGTGAAATCTAGCATGACAATCAAGCCTACTTGTTATGCACGGGCCATGCAAGGTATAAAATGAAATGTACCAATCATAAAATCTAGCAATGTAACCCCAACTATAATATTGTCACTAATCTCAGTCCTGAGACTGCTGTTCACAAATACAGTATTTTCTGATGAACTGAGTTTAAGATTTTCTGCATATCTCTCTACTCTTCTGTCATGTTTTTGCCCTTGTGTGTTGGGGTATAGTGGTGACCGTAGCTGCCTTCCAAGCAGTTGATCCGGGGTCAATTCCCGGTTAATGTAGTGCTTGCTTTTTCTCGATCGTTCCCCTTTTTTACTCTACCCTTTCCAATTTCCAGCATGGTGGAGCAATGGTGATAAGTGATTGGTCATTGGTAACAATGGTAATTACAAACTGGTTTAAAATACTTTATAATGTGGAATTCTTCCATTTAAAACTTGTTTTAAATGTGTTATTTTTCCACAGCCATTCCATGGACAAACTGAGAGGGAGAATGCTCAGTTCTTTACCTGCACCACACTTCAAACTGGATTCCTCCTCCACTGCTGAAACCCTGACTGGCCAGAGAGCTGAGCAGCAGTCTCTGCACTGGAACGCCAGAAGGTGCCACTAGCACATGCGTCTCACAGTGGCCAAAAATGGGATCGGGCATGCCCAGTGTAGTAGCAGTACGATATGACTTCAGATGTGCATCTGAGTAAAAAGAAATAAAATTATGGTTTGCAAAAATTAAAATTGTAAAAATAAATGAAAATTCCCCCTTTAAATGTGGGTACAGTGTTAACACAATTTTTCTAATAAAAAATGTTCACATGATAAAAGCCAATGGGTCCTGGTTAGTAGGATGCTAAGAAACCTCTACAAGCTGGCATTCATGATTAGACCACATTAGAATGTTTGGTTGAAATGTTCATTGCAACTGACAAGCTAAAGATGCTTACGGCTTTCCACAACATGTGGGTCCATGTCCTGCCAGGCCTCCTCCTGAGTGGGAAATGAGTACTGGATATAACAATCTGCTTCTCCCCAGACAGTAGACTGTAGTGGAGTTAATCCCTTTACTCTCTCAATCCGTATCAAAAACACATGCTCATCTATAGCCTGGGCAGAGGAAGGAGCATTCACCTGCACAAAGAAAATTGGAAAATGCATTATTATCATGGTTCTCAAAGTAAAGTCTACGGACCCTGATGTATGGCTATGAGATCTGTGATTTTATTTGTTTCAATTAGCCTACCAATCAAAAGTTTGGAAACACCTGATCATAGAAGGGTTTTCTTCCTTTTACTATTTTAGAATATTAATGAAGACATTTAACACAATGAAATCGCACACGTGCTATCTGTAAAACAAAACAATTTTACATTTTAAATTCTTAACAGAATTCCTGGTAAACCTTTGCACACACTACATCTTCTCAACCATTTTTATGAGGGAGCTTCAGTCAGGAGACTTTTCTTAAAGTTCCCAAATATGCCAAGCACAAATAAAACTACTTGTTTGTGCAAGTAATTTAATTTTAAGTGATATGTTTTATTATTTTATTTTCATAAAATAAATATGTGCTGCGATAATGACAAAAAGACTTTTTTGAGGCCATAGCTGTAGCTGTCACTGCTTTGTCACTGCAAGTGTAAAAATGAGTTTTAAATGGAGTAAACACTGCATAAAATCAGTAATGCTGAATCATGATCCTGACCAATTCAGAATTTACAGTGTATAGCCACAGATGCCTATCATGAGGGGCTATATCAGGGTGTTACTTAAAGGAAAATACCTAAAATCGCTCATGGTGTGGCCATCCTGGATTAGACTGTGACACACATGCTTTTAAACATTTAAAGAAAACACACCTTCATGTCTTCCATTGGTCTGTGGTCTAGCAAGTGGACTGGTCTGGAAAACTGAGACACAGAGCTCAGTTCCTCGTCTCTCATGCGCTGCAGAGCGGTGATCTGCTGGGACGTGCCCATGGCCAAAAAGACCCTCAGACTCCCACGGGTTCCACCACTGAAAATGTCCACTACGGGCATATAGCTGTCCACCGCCACCACCGGATACTGTGCCTGCAGAAGCAGCTGGCAAATTTTGGGGTCTCTGTTTGGGGGGGGCGGGGGTTTGAGTGACATCAGGATGCATTATTATCCACTAACAATTGTGTATTTCACAAAACTGTGTATTTCAAAAAATGATACAATGATTAAAAAAATGTAATACAAAATAGCACTAAAAGTACAAACAGAAGAAGGGAACAGATAAGTAAGGACTGAGAATAAAAGTTTTTAAGGAAAACCACAGTATTTTTCAACATAAACACTAGGAGTGGACAAATCACTTTCCTGATCACCCAGGACAAGCAGATTTCGTATCTGGGAATTATTTTTTAATTTTTAAATTTTTTTTAAATTCATAGTTGTCCAGGGGAAAAGTCAGTTCAACAACCAGTAATAGAGGAGAAAGAAAAAGAGAAAAAAAAAAACGTATTGACTTTCACAAAATTTTTCATTTGTATGTAATTATGTTTCAACTGAATGGTGTCTGAGTCTGAGCTACTTGCTCTGAATCCCATTGTCTACTGAACTACACACATCGGTTGAGGAGTGCTCTGATTGACGTTAGAATGTCTGGCTGATGTCCTTTCTTCTTAGAATGAAGTAGACACACCTTCGTGCTCCCGAACATCAAACTGCCAAGAGTTCTGATTTTATAGAGGTGGTCACACTTCTTGATGATTAACTAATCTTGTGCATTTCATTAGTAACACCTGGCTGCTAATTACCCTCCTAATAATTTTGGAAGTAGGAAGGGTGTACCTACTTTTTCCCATCTGGTTTCTGAATGTTGGTTTATTTTGGGGAAAAAATATTACATGTTGAAATCTGTTGTGTTTTTTTTTTTTTTTTTTTTTTGTCACCTGAGGTTAGTTGTTTGTTTATAGAAGTCGGTGAGGACAATGCAATTGTTATTAAGGCCCTGATAAATAAAAACACATAATTGAAAAAGGGTGTACTTTCTTTTCCCCATGATTATACAAAGCGGATAAAG
Source organism: Pangasius sanitwongsei (assembly GCA_037576675.1). Classification (NCBI taxonomy): domain Eukaryota; kingdom Metazoa; phylum Chordata; class Actinopteri; order Siluriformes; family Pangasiidae; genus Pangasius; species Pangasius sanitwongsei. The sequence goes on along the minus strand of CM075016.1, from coordinate 5,357,924 downwards.
ACACTAACTAGACTCATATAGTTTGTGTATAATGTGAGAACACCACATTTCATACAGAACACCATATTTCATAGCCAAACTATTTCCCAATAACTTTTTTGCCATGGGTACACATCGATCTCACTCCTTGACACATGCTGCATGATCATATACTCATAGATATTCATAGATTTTACCCAGTGTTAATGCACTTAACTTGCTAACTAGCTGATCATACAATATTACATTATGTTAGTTACCATGTTTTAATCTAGTCCATTAGATTTCTGGCCAAGCAAAACATGGGACTGGGCAGCACACTGGAGCTCAGGAATTTATGATTTGTCCACCACTTTCAAGGAACAGCATCTCTGAATTATATGTGATTATGGACAAGAAGTTCAGCATGTCCTGTACTGAAAACAAAAACTCAGCCATCACTTACTACGCACTTATAATGGAAGCCTAAGTGCAGTTGTTAGGGCCATCAATAAATGTTTATGTGAAACAAAAACATATTTTTATAGAAAGCTTTCATGAATTCTTTAATCAATAAATTGTAAATTAAGCTTCAAATCTGTATAATTTGTCTTTTCAGAGATGGGAGCATTTTTTCAGAATTTGTAATTGTTATCCACATAGAAAACATAGCTCATATTAAAACACAGGACTGCAAATAGAAAAACTTTGGTATGACTTTCTCCTTATCTCATACTAAAGTGGTCATACCAGATTTTTATCTCATAAATTTCATTGTGGACAGAGTGGAGCAAAATCAGGTTATGACAAGTGGTCCTGGTGTCCTTCTGGAGGAAAAGTACCGGTTCTTTAAACAGCTAAGCAGCTAGTTTGTTACTTGTTAAGAGAAATTATGTTGATGAGCAGAAAACTGTTCTTGACATAGCAAAACAGTAATAAGAGTTTTCAAGAAAGATGTAAACCCTGGTCTGCACTCTTTTTCTGTTGGCCTATGCATCTCAGATTGTTGGATTCTGCTAGATATGAATTTTATAGTAGAAGGGAATCCCATTTTTGTGTACTGCGTCCATTGGAGTGAACAGGCTTTTTCACAAAGTGGATTTTATTTACATCTGATGTGACTGCTGGTAAAGAGCTTGGGTGTTAGGGGGAAACCTAGATTGTTCAGCACACCCAATCTTAGAAGCGTGGGTCAACAAAAAAGGAAAGCAGGCCTGGGGTCATGTCTTTCTGGAAGGTTTAACACATAGGCCCAGCTTATTATTACCATTTGACTATGCAATTGAAGGCCTTACAAAGGGGATACTTTTTAATTTGCCATAAGCAATTCCCAACAAACATCATATAAAAAGCAAATAACTGGATAAAGAGAGAGGCAGTGTAATTTTTCATTAGTGTTGTATTGTTGCATATTTGAATTTATTGTCAGAATTCAACTGCCCTTAGACTTCCAGTACACAGTTGTTTTGAGTAAATGGGTATTCTGTTCTTTTCTTAGTACAGGGCAAGGTCCTGAAATTCAAGGGCTGTAGTAATTGCCCATATGCTACAGACATGGTGCACATGCTGTAGTAAACTTGTGAGCTAACTGCCATAATAAATTTGACACCAACCTGAATGACATATAAAACTGGTGTAGAGGTAGTTTGACCAGCCCGAGGAGTTTATCATTATGTGCAGACCTTGCTCTAAGCCAAACCTCTATGACCATCACATTATTTCTCATCCTCTCTAATAGTTTGGAAGAGAGAGGCACGGGTGCCACCTGCAGAAAACACAGACACACGCACACAGACACACGCATACACATCAGCAAACTGGTGCACCATCTACATTTGAAATTTATTTTCTAATTTTCTTTCCAAAATACAGACTCTACCTCAGTGCACTTACTTGAACCAAGCTGAATGTTGGGTGTGTCTGACCCCAGCTAACCACAGACTGAGTCGTCCCATCAGATCCAAAGAGCTTACAGTTTAAGTAGACATTGGGCTGCAAAGGTGCACAATTGAAATCTTTTCCATCTGGTACCATGAGCAGGATATGGGACAAAATATGACTCTCTTCCTCTTCTGTGAGTTGAGCAGGTTTATGGGGAAAGTTTTGGGCTCTCTGTGGTGAAACAGACCTGGCCTCAGGCATCAGGATGTTCGGGGATGAATGAACTGCCATGGGTGAGGTGTCTCTCTTGCGAGCACTGTTGTTAACTTGTGGAAAATCAGTAGCGTCTCCATCATCTTGTTGTCCAATAGAGATGTCTGCTTTCAGTGGAGAGGTGCCTGTACTTGTTGCCATTTTCCCTAATCTGCTTTTGGAAGTGAAGTCTTTCTTGTTTGCAGCTAGTTCAAGTGAGACCTTTGGGGCATAAAAATGACTTCACTGTTGTTATTCATCCATATACACACACATACAGTGATATCATCTCTTCAGGACAATAGATGGGTTCTGCACACAGGACTACATAAAGTGCAAACAGGTTAACAAGTATATATGCTCGCTAAACAGATCTACAGAGGCATCTTCTAAATAAGCTTTATTAATTGTGCAAAGCTGAGCAGACTGTGACTATTGAACTTATCATAGGGAAAAACATCAGTAAAAATTTTTACAAATATTTTACAACATTAAACTACAATTTTACAACACTGGGAACAGATGCTTCAAAGGTCCTCCAAAAGTTATAATAATTGAAGGGTACGTTACCTTGAGAGGCCCTGTGTCCTGATTGGTGAAGTCTCCGTCAAGTCTTTGGACAGGAAGTGAAGTGGTGATACTTAGCCGATCACTCTGAAGCAAAGTTCGTAAGGAGAATACAGCTGTTCCTATTTGAACAGGCTAAAGCAGAAAGAGGGATTAAAGTGAGACTCCTTATATTTGACCAGTGGACCTAATTTATTCTACAAACAATGAAAGATTACAGATAGCCATATTTACTTTCTTTTGATGACTCTTCCTCAAGTAGACTGTAAAGCTAAGGTTAGTGTCCCACCATTGTTTGATAGTGGGGCCACTGAAGCACACTGAAAAGACACTCTGATGCTGAAATTTCACCACTGAAAAAGAAAGAAAATGATACATTCTTATACCATTTTATTATTTACACTCCACTCTGGTAATAACTCGTGAATACAAAAAACACTCACCTCCACCCACAACTTTATTGGAGACAATTCGTGTGACCTCTACAGGAATTGCCTTCCCAGTATCATTATTAGTAAATGGCAATGGAAAGAGATATTCAACAAAATATGAGCTGGAAAGAGATACAATGAAATATTGGTTAATGTATACAGAGATAATAATTTCTATCACTACACACTATGTAAGAAATTAAAAACAATTTTCAACTTTGGGTCATACCATTTCTTAGTAGCGAGAGGTAGAGGTGGTCTTCCTTTCCCTGAGTGCCTCCTTGGTATATTAGAAGTATTGTCCGTGGGGACTGATAACTGAATGACTATAACTCTAACTAAATTGATGCTTCCAAGAAGTGAAATCCTATCCACACTTAGCCCATGGAATGAATTCTTGTGTCCTCCATGTGGCACAACACCCAAATCTAGCCTTCAAAGATGTACAGGAAATAGGATAATATTAGTTAATAAAGACTGGAGTGAAATTCCTCTGACTGTCACTGTCAGGTTTGCAAAAAGCTCCTTTTTAACCACAGAGCATTTTGCCAATTGGCCAACTGATGCTGTGAATGAATGCTCATCTAAATGTTTACCTGGCATTTTTTTCCAAACTCATTTGCTGCTCATGCTCATCATCCCCTGTACCCAAACAGCCATTAGTCATCTGAAATCAGAAAACCCGCATAAAACAAAGCAGTCCTAAATTAAAGTGGAGCTCGTAATATACGGATATGGCATAAAACTACAACAAAACGTAAGATATACATTTACATTTATTTGGCTGACGCTTTTACCCAAAGCAACCAACAATTCAGACAGGATACAGCTGAGCAGCTGAGGGTTAAGGGCCTTGTTTAAGGCAGCTTGGCAGTGCTAGGATTTGAACTCACAACCTTTTGGACACTAGCCTCAATGCCTTAACCACTGAGCTACCACAGAACTTACTGAAGACTTGTAGAACAGATTCTCCAGTAGACTCTGGTCATATTGAGGATCACTGAGCTCACTGTCCATAAGTACACTGCTGCAACCAGAGAGAGAGCCTGGAAGACGTACTTCTCCATCCCATAAGGCAAGCACGGAACCATTAACACTGAAAACAAAGAATTTAAAAAGTACCTAATGTTTGAACAGTGTACACAGCTTAAGATTTACACGTGATATCAAATTATATTACTTGAACATGTCTTACCACAAACCCTTATCCAAAACTGTGAAAAAGTAGGTATCTTCATGCAAATATTACAAATTATACCTTAAAGTATCACTCCAGTGTTTTTCAATCCTACCCCTATCTACCTATGTGTCATTATATAGTCACTCAACCACATTTCCCTGCAGTGATCAGTAAGCACATTGACTCATAACTATAAGATGACAGGCACTTGTTGGAGCTGTCAAAAAATGTTTATGTGAAAGGCATCTTTGAAAAGTATTCATTAATTCCCCAACAAATGAAATGTGTAAAGTAAGCTATTAGTCTAATTTCAGAGAGAGGATTTTGAGGTTCTAAGTGAGCTTATAAAGCAAGTTTTCCATTATTTGCTCACCACAAGAAAAAGTGTTGATATTGTCTATGATAATTGCGTATGTGCTACAGATGCAATACAGGACAACTAGGCTCGAAAACACACACATATTCCTTAAATAGAATTTAAAAAATGCCATCTTCATTACCTCCCCAGAAGCTGCTCCACAGATGTGTCATGCATGTCTGGCCTGAGGAGACCCGGGCTATGAGTTGAGTGCTGAATATTAATATCTGAGTGGAGGATGTCCTGCATCAGCTGCCCTGACAATGGAATTGGGGGCCTTGGGAAAAGGAAAAAAAAAATCATAAATCTGGCAGACAGTAGCCACAGTTTGACTGCACTCCAGAATTACTGGTACACTTCCCAAAAAAAAAAGCAAACATTATTGCAGAAAATAAATATTAAATACAATAATTTAAAGTCTCTGTTCAAACAACTGAATAATACTATAAATATTAAGGATACATTAATCTATCAATATTAATATATGCCAAAATTATTACCATTGCTAATGAATATTTTAAATAAATGGAAACAAACTATAATTCTTAGAAAATCTAATTTTTCTTTTTTTTATTTGCTCTCAGTCAGAACTGGTATAAATATGAGATTCCACACATGTAAAAAACCCACTGTCATCCAAAGAAATTTCAGCTGATACTTGCTGACCTGTACAAAGAAGGTAATGGATATAAAAAAAAATACACTAACAGTTAAAAATATCATTAAGCAAAATTAGGACCATAACAAAAAGTTTCACATGTCTGAAACAGTTGGAAATTTGCCAGGAATTAAACCCATGAGTACAATGTTCAAGCACATAGTGAGGGGGGTGGTGCAGGAGGAATAAAGCGCCCAAAGATTACAGCTTTACAACTGCAATTTTACAATTGCAAAGTTTAACTGATTCTCATGGTTGTTAAGTATCAAAATTAACTGTTAAATTCCACTTTCATAGCAACAAACTGCTTAGAAGCCCTGCAGGAGAGTATCTCACAAAATACAGAGCCTGGATTTAACAGAGCCTGAATTTAAAGTGTCATTAGAACTGGCATTGTGTGTTGTGCTCAAATGAAAACAAAATCAAACTTCTTGGTCATGCACACCATCAGCATGTTTGTTCACAAAAGGGGTCTGCATACAAAGAAAAGCATCAGATATCCACTGTTAAATATGGTGCTTGATCAGTGATGCTTTGGGGCAAAGAAACACAAAATGTACTGCATGGAGGAGTGAACCAAGATATCTCCAACCTTGTTAAGCATTACAAAATAAGACACAATGCTTATTCTCTTCAAAGTAGGCATCACAAAATATTAATTGTAAGGGTGGCAATAATTTTGAAACTTCTTAAACGTTTTGTGTTTTGTATTTTGTGAGCTCAAATGATCAGGTATTGCTTTATTTATTTAATTCTTGCGTTTTCCTGAAGAGTGCCAATAATTCTGGAGTGCACCACATAACTTAAAAATTTTAAAGTAGACATGCAGGTGTACAGTAAAGGACGGGCTCCAATGTTGTCTGTTGGTAGGTGCCGGGCAGTGTCCTGAAGACCCATCTCAGAATCAATATCAGACTGCAATGCAGAAACCACCATGGCATTTCTAAGCTTGCTACCACGCTCAAGAAGAACTAGGAGGGAACAAGACAGAGGTCATTAAATTAATTAAATAAGAAAACACTTTAACTGTAATTTCATCCAAATGCAAAAAATTGTAATGAAAGAAATATCTTGCTTCTGAACTCTACCAGAAAGAAGGTCCACTGATGCAGAGGGAATGTGGGTATCTGGTTCATCACTTTTCTCCTGCAAATTTCTATTTACTGAAGCTCCTATTTCAGCATTAGATTGAAAAGAATGTGGTTTTCCTTTCTCTTGAAAGTATAAGTGGTCCTTTCCTCTAATAAAAAATATAAGAAGTACAACCACTGAATTCACGAAAGGCAAGGTTATTTATTTACTTAGTTACTTAAACTGAGAAGTAAACTTAAACAGAAGTAGATGATTGTGATTTAAGAGCAAACATTATCCAAGCTCAAAAAATTATTCAAGAAGAAAGTAAAACACACATTGGCGTGGAACTGCCTCCAGGATCTGACTCATTTCCACTGATTTTTGAACCAAAGTGGAACGAAGATGGCAGCATGTTTTGGTCAGATATGAGTCCTGGAGCAGAAACTGCTGTATCAGTGCTCATGTCTGCAGTTGGTACTGAGCTGCTGCTATCATAGTTTTCTGTCAGTAGCTCTAAAGTCAGTGTGGCCTATTGTGGGAAAACAAAGTAATTTTACAAAAATTTAACTTTACAACACAGGCATTATAATATGCAGATTTCATCCAAAAAGCTCTAAAAAATTATGACTTGCATTGCAAAGTAAAGCTATATGGCCAAAGGTATGTGGATATTTGACCATAACACCCATATTGTGAGCCTTCCCCATGCTGTTGCCACAATTTGGAAGCACACAGTTGTGTGCTTCCAAATTGTGGCAACAGCATGGGGAAGGCTAGAATGTCTTTGTATGCTGCAACATTAAGATTTCCCTTAACTGGAACTAAGAGGAGTAGGCCAAATCTGTTTGAGCATGACAATTGTTAATGAAGTTAGAGTTTAATGTACTGTGTATAACAGAAATGTGGATTAAACCTAATGAGTATGTAGCATTAAATGAAGCTAGTCCTTCTGGATATAGTTATATACATCAGCCCCGTCTAACTGGCAGAGGAGGAGGTGTCGCAGTTATTTATAATGATAATCTAGGTGTCACACAAAAACCTAGACATAAATTCAATGCGTTTGAAGTTCTTTACACTAACATATGTAGCTATAAAAACTAATTCTACCCAGTCAATTCCACAAATTATTATTTACAGGCCCCCAGGGCCATATTATGAACTCCTTTGTGATTTTGCGGATTTCATCTCAAACCTGGTTGTTTAATTAGACAAAGCATTAATTGTTGGAGACATTAATATTCATTTTGATAACCCGGAAGACCCTCTGAGAACAGCGGTTGTGTCCATTCTAGATTCAGTAGGGGTTAATCAGACCATAATAGGACCCACTCATAATGGAGGTCACACTCTTGATCTAATACTAACATTCTGATTAAATATAGAAAATATAGTCACATTTCCTCAGTCTGCAGCTATCTCAGATCATTGTCTACTCACTAAAAATGTGTCTTAGTCATAATATATACACCTTGCCATGCTACCACGTCAGCTGTACATTCACGTGAGCTAATGCACATAGTTTATCAATAATCTCCCAGAGCTATCAACTTTGACTGGATAACTGTCTTACCACACAGAACTTGATCACGCGACCGAATGCTTAGATTCAACGTTCCGTTGTACTATAGATAATGTAGCTTCACTTAATAGAAAAATAACTTAAGAGAAAAAACCAGCACCCTGGTATAATGATCACCCACTCATCTTAAATCAGACCACTTGTAGAACATAAATGGCATCAAACAAAATTGGTAGTATTTTAAACAGCATGGAATGAGAGCCTCCTAAGCTATAGAAAATTTCTTAGTGCTACTAAATCAATGTATCTCTCCACCCTAATAAAAGATGAAAAAAATAAACCTAGATTCTTATTTAATACTTATTTAACACACCATAGAATCAACCAATGTAGTGATGACTTCATGAATTTTTTCAATGACAAATTGAAAATATCAGGCAAAAAATTCAGACTGTAAATTTAAAGCTAGACAATTCAATACCTAACAAAGTAGATAACAACGTAACTATATCAGATCGGTGATTAGAACGTTTTACACCCCTTCAAGAGACCGAAATAACTTCAGTAATTTCCTCATCAAAATATTCAACTTGTGTACTAGATCCCTTACCTACACGTTTCTTCAAACAGATACTACCAGAAGCAATCAAATCTCTAAAAATAATAAATTCTTCCCTTAGCACTGGCTATGTACCTAAATCTTTTAAACTAGCAGTTCTCAAACCGCTGATTAAAAAACCTTACCTCTACCCCTCTACTATTCATAAGCATGGTGTTAGCTTCCACTGTTATGCTGATGACAAACAGTTGTATGTTTCAGCAAAGCCAGATGAGAGACACCAGCTTAACAAAGTTAAGGAATGTGTAAAGGACATTAAACACTGGATGCTTATTAACTTCCTTCTACTTAATTCTGTCAGAAGTCAGAAGTACTTCTACTAGGACCACATGCAGCTAGAAGTTAGCTTTCTGATTACACAGTATCTCTGGATGGTCTCTGAGTTACATCACGTGCAGCAGTAAAAGACCTTCGTGTGATTATTGACTTCAGCCTCTCATTTGAAGCCCATGCAGATAATATTACTAAAATAGCCTTCTTTCATGTCAGAAATATTGGTAAGATAATAAATATAATGTCACTACACGATGCAGAAAAACTAGTTAATGCTCTTGTTACCTCTAGGTTGGATTATTGTAATGCCTTACTGTCTGGATGTTCCAGCGGATGCATAAACAAGCTCCAGTTAGCCCAGAATGCAGCAGCGAGAGTCCTTACTAGAACCGGAAGACATGACCACATCATCCCAATCCACCTTGCATTTGTTGGTACCTCGAATAGTGAAGGCTACAGCAGGGGGTAGAGCTTTCTCTTACAAAGCCGCATAGTTATGGAACAGCCTTCCAATTAGTGTTCGGGGCTCAGAGACAGTCTCAGTCTTTAAGTCTAAGCTGAAACATATTTGTTTAGTCAAGCCTTTTGTTAATAGCTTTTTCTTAGGTAAAGAAGCAGATCTGGATGGTTCAGTGGGCCTCATAATCTGTGTTTCTCTCTTTATCTCTCTCTCTGTACTCTAACTACACATGCTACTCCTGAGATACCAGTGATCCTGACCTTTTCTGCTCTCTGGACCTGCCTGATCCATCCTGATCCCTTACTTCTAGTTGGAGTTCTCATCACCTGAAAACCACTCGGTGCTGCTGAGGATGGCCCCATATGGATAACCTAAAGATCAATGAGATTACTGTGGATGGTACCACTTAGAAACCATAAAGGTAGCTTAGGACTTCAATTGCTACGGACAGTTTTGCTACGATGGCTTAGGACTACAAGTGTAACAATAGCCTTAGGACTGCAATTGCTACGAACAGTTTTGCACTCAAGTCTCCATCATTGAACAGTTGATAACTTCAACAAAATAGACTTCATGTTAAAACAACAATGAATTCAGAAATAACTCTGATGCTCCCATTCATAAGATGCTCATAAGCTCATAAGTTCCTGGTTACACAATTGCACTTTTTGACCATGTAGTACATAATTATAGAAGGGAATTATTTATAACTGCACTATCCATTGTCACCCAGATAAGGATGGGTTCCCTGTTGAGTCTGGTTCCTCTCAAGATTTCTTCCTCATATCATCTCAGGGAGTTTTTCCTTGTCACTATTGCCTATAGCTTGCTTATTAGGAATAAATTTATAAATTAAAAATTTATATCCGGAATTTAAATATTTCTATAAAGCTGCTTTGTGACAATGTCCATTGTTAAATGTCCTATACAAATAAAATTTAATTGAATTGAACTGAATGACAATGTCCCTGTGCACAAAGCAAGGTCCATGAAAACATTAGTGCCCGACATTAGTGCTCACTAATGCTCTTATACCTGAATGAGCACACATCCCCACAGCTATGTTCCAAATTCTAGTGGAAAGCCTCCCCAGAAGATTGGAGGTTATTATAACAGAAAAAAGGAGACCATCCCCATATCAATGCCCATGGTTTTGGATTGGGATGTTCAACAAGCACATTTGGGTGTCCACATACACAGGTGTCCACATACTTTTGGCCATATAGTGTATGCAGTAGGGATCATCTGAAATTGGATTTTATATATATCCCACCTGTAGTTCGCCAAGCTTTTCAGACATTGGTGACACAAGTGTAAAATACCCATTAATGGAATGAGACAGAGACAATTTAGCAATCCCAGCTATTTGAACTCGTGCTATGGGTAAGTGATCAGGCTTTGTAAGAACATCCAGCACCAGTGAGCCCATATCTGTAAAGAAGATAAGGCATAAAAAAGAATGCACAAGAAAACAGTGAACTAAATCATAAAAAGCAGAAAAGAACTATAGGCACACTAAAAGTAGAAAGTATGAATTAGGGGTAGGCAATATGGTACCTGTTAAATATGAAGTAAATTGCTTTGGGCCACATCGAACTGGAAATCTGGTTGTGGATTTCACATCTTTCTCTCTATCTAGGGATCCGTCTCTAGGACAAAACACAGTGCCGCTGGTTGTCTCACCCCACCATCGTAATCGGACCAGGGTCAGTGGCGGCGGCTTAGCTACTGTCCACAGCACTCTGCTTAATGTGACTCTGAGGAAACATCGCACATGGCCCTCCACAAGAGGAGGAATGCTTGTCGAAGGGGTCACTTCATTGACAGCTGGCAAAGAAAAAAAGTCTCTTCAGTTTTGGAGCAAAAAAAGCAATAGCACTGACAGGTCTCTGAAGGCATAGATTTTAGTCTGCTTGGTGGTGTATTTACTCATGCATTTGTTGAATAACTCATTAATGTCAATTGGACACTTTGGAAATAATGATGAAACTCTAATAGCTTTCTGAAGCATTGTTTGTTTTGTATATTTCTGCTTTGAAAACAGCATTCAGTTCTATTATCCGATTACTTAAAAATGCCATTTATTATGGAGTTCGTGAAAAATTTCCACATTAACATACATTTGTATGAAACAATAGTATGTACTGCTTACACACTTAGTGCAGTTTTATTTTCCTAGTACATACCTAGTGCACTATTATTTATCCATTTGCATCTACAACAAATAGTAACCGGAGTCAATAAAGCTGCTATTTTGAGCACAGCATACGAAAGACTATTACTTAAACGCTTTTGTTATTCATAATATAGAGAAACTTTTATAAGCTTGTTATAAGATACATCAATATAACTGTTTTTTTCATTTTCCCTGCTGAAAGGTCCCGCTTGGTCTGAGCCGCTACCAGCTGTCAAAACACAGGAGCTGCTCCGAATACTAGACCACTATTCCAGCCGGCAAATTATTTTCAAGCTTTCTTATTACTTGACTAAACTGATCGTATAAATATTTGAAATTGGCAGAGATAATCTACCAGCTCTGCCTGCTGAATTTTTCAGCAGGGTCGTTAGCTAGCCAGCTGACAAGTAGCTAAACTCGAATCCCAAGCGGTTATTAGCCAGATAACGCACTACAATATTACAGAAGCCCGTATTTCATATAAAGTGCAGTTAGATCTGGAGTCGGGGTGCATCTGGGGTTCAGTATCTGGATGGCGAACGGATTAACGATCAACTGTCAACAAAGCTCAACGGCTCTTTTATCCCTGCGCCGCTCTGTCCATAGGATATTCAGGTCTAACCTACCTTTCTTTCTTTTACCTCCAAACTTGGTAGCTTTTACCCTTTTGTTCTTCATCTTTTTAACTTGTGAACTTTACGTTTCAGGTTATCATAGTATTTTGACAACTTCTGTTTACATAACGCAACTCGGCAACGAAATTACCAATCACAACTACCGCCTTCTACTTCTTCTTCGACTGACGGTGGGGAAACAGTATCGACTCGTTCCTTACCGCCACCTAGAGGGAGGCGCGCGAATTAACACAAAAAATACAAAATACAAAATACACAACAGACCGAGCCAACATGTTCACTTCAACGTTGTGGCAGACTTTAGAAATACTTGGCTTTTCAGTGTTGTGTCTGTATTGATATGGTATATGAATAATGATTAAGTAAGTACGTAGAGAGTTATCTCTGTTTTATTGAGTACACCTCAAAATCTTTTACAGTTTAATTTACTATAGGTTCTAGCCCAGAACTATTTCTGTATTACACTAAGATATGGAAACGACTGAATGGAATTTGTAAAAATACATTTAAAAGTTCAAGGTGAAAAGTAGATCATTTCAAATGTTCCATCTTCTACACTACAATCCTACATTTTATTCAAACTCAAGTGGCATGCACAGAGCCCTGACCTCAACCCCACTGAACACCTTTGGGATGAACTGGAATGGTGACTGCACCCCAGACCTCCTCACCCAACATCAGTGCCTGACCTCGGTAATGCTCTTGTGGTTGAATGATCACAAATCCCCACAGCCACATTCCAAAGTCCATATAATGTATCTTATATATACCTTCATGGGAAAAAGAATTCAATTCTATGTTTTTAGAGCTGTGCATAAACGAATGCCCTCAAACATCAATAAGATAAAGGTGGTTCTGCGTGTTACTAAATTATAGGGTGTGCTTATTTTTTTCCCACCTGGCTTCTGAATGTTGGCTTACTTTATCTGGAAAATGAAAAATGACTATATATTGAAATCTGTTTTTTTTTAAAAAAATTATTTATGTAAAATTATTTATTTATTTATTTATTTAGCCACCTGCGGTTATTTATTTGTTTATAGATTCGGTGAGGACCACACAATTGTTATTTATGCCCTGATAAATAAAGACATAGAATGGAACGATGGATTCTTTTTGACACCGTAAATATATATTTATACACTCCTGTTAAAATGGCAGGTTTTTGTGATGTAAAAAAATGAAACCAAGATAAATCATGTCTGAACTTTTTCCACCCTTTTGTCAAAGTACAACATATAAACATTAAGTGAAAAACAATCAGAAACATTTTAGGGAAAAATAGGAAAAATAAAAAAGTTACAATAACCCGGTTACATAAGTGTGCGAGAGTTCAGAATGAACCAATCACATTCAGTCTCATGTTCAAAAGTAATTATCATACAGCTGTCATCAATAAAATTATTCTGATTAACCCAAAATTAAGACTAGCTGTTTCTGTTGGATTTTCTTCACATCTTCTTGGTTTCATCTGACTGCTGTAGCCATGGTCTGCTAAGAGCTTACAAAGTCTGTACAGAGTCCCACTGTTGAATAGTATCAATCAAGAGAGAGGTACAAAAAATTTCCAAAACATTAGATGTACCATGGAACACCATGGTACATCATCAACAAGTGGAGAAAATGGGGCACCACAGTGACATCTCCAAGAAGAGGACGTCCCTCCAAAATGTATAAAAGGACAAGACAAAAACTTACCAGGGAGGCTGCCAAGACCTTCAGCAACATTAAAGGAGCTGCAGGAATATCTGACAAGTACTGATTACTCTCTGCATGTGACAACAATCTCTCATATTCATCACATCTCTGGGTTATGTGGTAGAGTGGCTAGACAAAAGCTCTTTCTCACAAAAAAAAAAAAAAAAAATCCAAGCTCAACTAAATCAAACCATGTGGCAAAATCTGTTATGGTCTGATGAGACCAATTCCAAAAGGTATAATAATTCCATAACTCCAAAAGGTATGTTTGGTGCAAAAAGCACATCACCAAAATAACACCGTACCCACAGTGAAGCATGGTGGTGGCAGTATCATGCTTTAGGGCTGCTTTTCTTCAGCCAGAGGGCTTTTATCAAGGTGGAGAGGATCATGAATAGCTACAAATGCCAGTCGATTTTAGTGAAGATGAAAAGAAATTTCCCGTTTTACCACCACAATGACTCAAAGCATACATCCATATCAACAAAGGAATGTCTTAACCAAAAGATCAATGTTTTTGAATGGCCTAGCCCGAGCCCACACCTGAATCCAACTAAAAGTCTGTGGGGTGACCTGAAGCTGGCTGTGCACAGGAGAGGCCCTTACAATTTGATGGATCTAGAAAGTTTTTGCAAGAAAGAGTGAGAAAATATTGCCAAGTCAAGATATTAGTTTAAGGGTGTACACATTTATGCAACCAGGCTATTGTTAGTTTTTTCTTTTTCCTATTTTCCCTAAAATGTTTTTGATTGTTTTTCACTTAATTTTTATATGTTGTAATTTCACATTGAGGGTGGGAAAAGTTCTGACATGATTAATCTCGGTTTAATTTTTTTTTAAATCACAAAAACCTACCATTTTAACTGGGGTGTGTAGACTTTTTATATCCAGTGTATACACACACACACACACACACACACACACACACACACTATACATACATATACATATATATATATATATATATATATATATATATATATATATATATATATATATATATATATATATATAT